>JALPQI010013313.1:0-33063 GCA_025490895.1 Thaumatotibia leucotreta | reverse complement strand
AATAGAAAGTGCACTGGTTGTTGTAGTGATCAGTAGATCACCAACCTCCGCGGCATATATGTAGCATGGAGCTTGTGTCATGTAACCCCTGGGTATTTATCATCATCATCATCATCAGCCTATGATAGTCCACTGCTGGACATAGGCCTCTCTTATTAACGTATAGACGCATTAGGAGGTAAATGCCCATAATCGCCACGCTGGGCAAGCGGATTGGCGGTCGCAGTAATGTGTCCACTATGATGACGCTGCTGCCCATCATCAATCTTTTATAAAATAATGGTCAGTGACACTTCAATCCCTTAGTCGACTTTTACGACACCCGCAGGAGGAGTTGGGGTGATGAGTAATGACAAATGTATTCTTACTGCCGTCACCACACGGCCTGGGGTATTTATACCATATCCGAAAATTGAAAAAATATTGTAAGATCCTGTTCAAAAGCTAAATAAGGGAGTACGTTAAAGGTTTGACCGCCGTACTGACCGCCTGAGTTGGACCGCATTAGGCTGAGTACATGATGATGTCAATTCTATACTCACTGAACACGGTCATGACGAGTCGCTGGAAGACTGCGAGTGGCACGGAGACAGAGGGAAGCCAGCCGTCCTGTACGCGTTTGAAGCGCAGCGGGCAGACTCCTGCGCAGGTCGACACGCGCAGCAGGAGCGCAAGCGCTCCCGACACCACGCATTCTGGAGGGTCGGGGTGTGCTACGATTATAAAATAAATACTCAGTCCATCAATTGCTGTCAGTAGAAAGAGGCGGATTAAAAAAAGCAGTGAAGAGTTGGTTTAGTAATTTGACATTCCCGCCTTTCTTCACTGACAGCGATTGTTGGACAGAGTATAAATCCTACTGAATATTTGTAAAGACATGTGCAACCCAATATTTAGGTACTGGCTCTCTGTGCATCAGAATAGGGATAATGACTGTAGTTAAAATAAATTATTTAACATTATGCACGACATAATACACGAATAAATTATTACTAAGACGTGGTTTGCAGTCATTTTTGTACAAAACTTCTATTTAATAAATTGAAAAGAATATAAAAGAGTAGGTGATTTGGCAATACTCAAACGTGACGTCACTTTTGAGTATCTCATATGAGTCATATGATTTGACATGCCAGTCATCATGCGTATTTAAACAAGAAATTATTCTCAATTATTTTTTACTTCTTTACTTGTTTTTACAACTTTTACATTTATTGTTATTTAGTTTTTTATTTATGCACTTTACGTATGCTAATGTATAGCAATGCGTTATGTATTTACAATATGGGTGTATTGCCTGCAAATAAAACATTATTATTATCATCTTTATTTAATCTTTCTCTTAGGTTACGTAATTTATGATATGGTTATAAAAATAAAATACAATAAAAAATACCAAAACAATACAAAACAAGTAAACACATTATAAAAAACCTAATTGTTATTATTATACTTAAATCAAATACCGGAAACGAAAAAATGGTGAAACTACATCCGAAAAAGCTCTGATATCATCTAGTTTGTCGTCAAAAGAAGGGCTTAAGAGGAGTAAATATTATAATTTCCAAAGTTTTAGCATAGTTCAATTAGGGAAGTATCATAATGGAAAAAATACTCATATATAAACTTATAGATACCTACTGAGAGCTTACTGTGATCATCAAAAATTTTATTGCATCTCTCTCTATAAAGTATGATACAAAATATGCTCGAAAGATTTTCGCAGTTTGGCTCTATATAAAAGTTGCAGAAGATTCCCAAAATTACCTAATATTACTGGAAAGAATGAGAAGATTCTTATACGAATTGCCGTAGAGAATATTCTCTTGGAGATTTTTATAACGCAAAGTCCCAAAAGTTGACGATCGCTTCAATCATACAGGTGATACTTAATTGATTGATAAATAAGGGTCAATTAACTCGTATTTAGGAGATTTTTTTGCGATTTCTTGGTTGTCTCCATTATGAAAGTCGTTCAGCTTTACCCAGTTCACTCTTGCTCCAAGACCCCGATGTCATCCTGATATAATCATCATACCTGGGATAACTGGGGGCAAGTTATAGGGATTTGATATCGATTAAAAATATGTCGATATAATTATAATAAAAGATGTGCTTATTGAACATTCTTGATTACAGTACAGAGGTTCAATGTCATAATTATCTGATATCGGGCCTCTTGAGATAGTAAAAACTAGTATGCAGATGTCATTTTAATCAAATTGACAATTTAAATATTGATATTTTAATATTAATTGTATATTTTGAAAACTATTATAAAATAAACGTCTAATTGAAGACTAAGTATCTAATATTTATTTATGCCGAATAACATTTTGATGATGTCATTCACAGTAACATCGATATATTTTTATTCGATAAAATATTTTGCTACATCACTTTCGTATAAATGCCCCGAGTTATCCCAGGTATGATAATCATTCAGTTACACGCGTTTGTATCAACTCATCAAAAGCCGTGAAAGACTCAAAAGTTTGGCAATAAATGTGTGAAGAACAATACTGAGAACTTTCGATAAGACTGTTCCCAATTTTGGAAACTTTTTTTTTTGGTATATTGCTAAGTAGGCTTGTGCTTCTGTTGGGGAGTAAAATCGCCACCGCTCAAAGACGATACACAGCACATCACCACATTTATTATTTTATCAACAAAGTAAATCCTCATTTTTATAAATAGTCGATACCATGCATGTATTTAAACTTCAAACTTCAAACTTTTTATTTGCTAGAACACACGTACATAAAAGATCTTGAAGTTACAAAGTTTCAGTGCATTCGACCAAAGGCATGCAAAAGTAAACAAATAAAATGAAAGCTACAAAATGTCAACATAGGTACCCTACCTTCGATAATTTATGCTTAGAAAATAATAAAATTTAAAATATCAAAATAGAGGGTAGGTCAAAATTACATATAACAGATTGTCTGTGATTATACATTTAAATGTCAATAGAGAAAAGTAACTGCCTAATACTAGATATTAATATAATAAATCCAAATTGTCAAATACTCGTATCAAATAGTATAGATAATTGTATTAGTCATTGTATTGCTTTATGTCAAGAAATTCCGTTACAGAGTAAAAACTATGTTCACTTAGAAACTTAACTAGGTTTTTCTTAAAAATAATTTCGTCATCTATCAGCCTTAGTGACTTCGGTAAACAATTATATATTTTCGGCGCCATTCCGAAAATACTTTTTTGGAAAAGAGCCGATTTACCGGGTACTGGAAGTATCTTGTCACAGTTTCGAGCCCCCGTAATGTGCGTGAATAAGTGCATATTTCTTTTAACAAAAAGGGCTGTTTCGAGAATGTGCAAATCAAATACAGTGAGCAGTTTAAGTTGCTTAAAATATGGTCTACAGCTGTCAGTGCGTATTAGCTTACAAATGGATCTAATGCACCGTTTCTGACCTTTATGAACATCAGTGGCATAGCTGGAATTGCCCCAGAAAATAATCCCGTACCTTAAGGCTGAAGATATATAGCCATGATAGGCAGACATTACAGCATCATGGTTTACGATCTTGTTTAACATAAACGAAGTATACGAATATTGGACTAGTTTGTTACAAAGAATGTCAGTATGTGTACTCCAATTCATTTTATCGTCAATATACAATCCTAAGAACTTTGTGGAATGAGTGCTAGCAATATTATTATCTCTGAATGTCACATTAGTAATATCTTCAACCTTCCTTTGACTGAAGCTCATAATTGATGTTTTTTGCAGATTAATTTTTAAATTGTTGTCTTCCAACCAGTGCACTAAAGACTCTAAACAACCAGATATTTCATTCTTATTATTCAACACAATAGTGCAGTCATCAGCATATGAGACTGTGGGATATGAGATAGCTCCAGGGAGGTCATTAACATACACCAAAAAGAGTAAGGGGCCCAAGATGCTTCGCTGAGGCACTCCAAACGTAACTAAACTATCGCCCGAAAAATGTTCTGATTCTATTTTAGTCAGAGGCGATGTTCTAGTTATGCATGTGCGTTGAAATCGACCGGTGATGTATGATTTTGTCAAGTTGTGCACATTGCCTCGTACCCCATATAGGTATAGTTTGTCTAGCAGTATTTTGTGGTCTACATAGTCAAAAGCCTTGGTCAAATCAATGTAGACAGCAAAAACTGGACGGCTTTCATCCATTCTCGAGTATATTTTTTGCAAAAAGCTATAAATGGCAGAATTAATAGACATATTTTTCCTGAAACCTTTCTGTTCATTGCACAAAATTTTGTTAAACTCAAAGAAGCTGTACAGTCGGACGTAAATCGCTTTCTCAAAAATCTTGGAAAATATTGTTAACAAAGCTATCGGTCTATATGAATTCATGACTAGCTTTTCCTCCTTTTTAAAGAGCGGTTTAATAATTGTGATTTTGAGTTTATCAGGGAAAGATCCTTCTTCTATACACTTATTAACTATGAAACTTAGCACTGGAGATATTATAGTTGCTACTGCTTTAATTATTTTAGTTGTAACTGCGTCTAAACCCGTGCTTGTTGTATTTTTAAGATCATAAATTATTTTAAGTATTTCATTAGAATTGGTAGGTTTCATGTATAGCGAATTGTATCTATTATTGTAAGTACGTGATAAGGTTGTCCTTAACATTTTTTTAGATTGGTCCTTAGCCTGATTTAAGAAAAAGTTGTTAAAATTATCTGCGATCTCATTTGCATCATCTACTTGTTTCCCGTCTGCCACAATTGCTGAAAGATTCTCTTTCGGAAAATTAGTATCACTATTTAAATTATAAATATTAGATGTCATATACCAAAGAAAAACGACCAAGATCACCTATGTCCGAGGTGGGGATCGAACCCACGTACTCAGCTTTCGCGGCTGATGCCTGTGATGTAGTGATGTGTGATGTGTGATGTAGTGTGACTACTGGAGAAAAATTAAAAGTACAAATCAAAATATTTAGTTAATAAATAATTTGATTTGTATTTCGCAATATGTTCATTAGTATCACTATTATTTATAATGTTCCAAGTGGCTTTAACTTTATTTTCAGCAGTAAGAATATTGTAGTTGTTTTGACATTTCTTAGTTTGTTCGATCACTTGTTTCAGTTTTTTAGAATAAGTTTTATATTTAATTTTATCTGTTTCTTCTTTGGTTGATCTGTATGTCCATAACATTTTCCTCTTGTTCCGACAGCATAGTTTTATTCCGCGTGTGATCCATTTCGGTTTATTTGTAGTGTACATTTTAATTCGGATAATAGGAAAACAAAGATCATAAAGAAGTTTAAAAATGTCAAAGAAACTATTATACGAAGCATTTGCGGTATCTGCAGAATAAGTTTCGCTGAAGTGAAGTTGGCTTAGGTAGCCGGCGAATTTAGAAATGTTATCCTTAGAGTAGTCACGTTTAAATATATACCAGTATTTGTACTTGCAGTGTTTTTTCACTGGACATCTTAATACTTGAGCATTGTGGTCCGATAATGCAAATTCGTGGAGAGCAACTGTGCACCCACGAACATTGTGAAGAATATTGTCTATACAGGTACCGCTGCATAGACGTGTAGCTTTATTTACTGATAGCTTCATATTATAACTCTGTGCTATGCTCCTAAATTCTTTACTATATTTAGTTTCTTCAAGAATATTAATATTAAAGTCACCGCATAATATTAACTTCTTGTGATTGTCATAGCTATATAGATTCAAAATGTCGTCAAGATTATTAAAAAATATGTCAAAATTATAACTAATCCTACTAGGCGGTCTATAAATACAGAAAACAGTTATGTTGAAGTCAGTCAATTCTATAGCACAACACTCAAAAACACACGAAATGCAGTATTTTGATGCTGTGTCTATTACTTTATAATTTATTCCATTTCTTACAAGTATGCATACACCTCCATGTCGAACCGCTCTAGTAAAATTGGAAGATAGTTTAAAATTTAAGATATTTAACATGTCAAGATCGTTGTTTATCATGTTATGCTCGGAAATGCAGAGAACATCAATTGGCTTATTATTACTTGAAAGATCATTCAGAGCTAGGCTTAGGAGGTCAGATTTATTTAGTAGTCCATCGATGTTTTGATGCATTACGTTGATGTGTTTAGTGACGAAAAAATGTGTCGTCGCCAAAGTTATTATAAGGTGGATCATTTACATCATTTATTATATTGTTTTTATTACCATTAAGTATCATATTCTTATCATTGTCGAAAGTGTCATTATGTATATTATATGCTAAGTAATTAATATCGATGTCATTTAAGAGGTAAGCTAGGTCATTAATAACAGTTCTCATACCGTTATTATTTAAAATACCCAAACGACCTGCAAACATATTTTGGCCGTAATCTAAGTTTTTATTGGAGTCCATAATCCATGCATATTTTGAGTAATCACATCTAAGTGCAACATGTTGTTGAAAACTTCAATCCTGGTATTGAAAATGTTTGAGAAATCACCAGATCTGTAGGTAGGAGCACATAAAATAAAGTTTGTGTGAGTAAGGCCATGAAGCTTTTCACGAATGTGAGCAATTAAATTGTGATAGTTGCATGTAGATGTGAAATCATTATGTCCTATAAAAATTGCACAATAGTCAATCTCGGATAATTTTTTTGTCGTTTCTTTAATGTCTTTTAATAATTCCTTAACTCCTCCACCTGGAGTGATAAAGTGACATATTTCAAAATTATTGCTAAAGTTATTAAGAGCCATACCTATTTGTGATTTTATTTTTGTTGTTTGCACTCAATATGTACATTCTCCGTTTATTTGTTATATTGAGGTTATAAATATAGTTGTATTGTGGTTTCGAAACACTTTCTTCTAATGTTAGGAGTTACAAGCATTCATAATTAGATGATCCCAAACTCACAGGCCATATTGAATCCTTAAGTGTGAGGAGAAACTTTGTAACCTTATGTGTGTTCTATTGCCTGTGCACTGGGTTATGCTCTGAAGAGCTGTTCGACATGATGCCAACGTCCACTTTTCATCATCGCACCCCTCGCCATCGACTGGGCGCTCATCTTCACATCTTGCAACCTAAATGGATAAACGGTGAACCGACAGATGAACGGTTTCAAAGGAATGTTCTCCCGCAGAGGGTCCGTCTGTGGAATGAGCTCCCTCCCTGCCGAGGTTTCGCCAAAGGACTACAGTATGGGGTTCTTCAAAAAAGGTGTGTACAAGTTCTTAATGGGTTGGCAACGCGTATGTGACGCCCCTGGGGTTACAGGCGTCTGTAGGCTTGCTTGTCTGCCACCGATGGATATAAAAAAATCTACGGTAGTTATTTACAGTGCTTTGTCAATTTCATCAACGGCCCGTATTGCTAGCCACCATGTGAAAAAAGTTTTATCTTACCTCGACTTCTATTATTTTGATGATTCCCAGAATACCACGTCGCTGGATATCTGTGCATTGTTATACTGAACTTGACAATAATCGCTCGCTTACTCAGTTACTACAAAATGAGGTTAATGTCCATTCGGATCACGACCCAATTAAAATATTTTTATAAGATGCTTCTCGCTACAGCACTCTTTAATTACCAAGTCTATAATTTTTGTAGAAATAGTAATGAAATAATTTAAATAACTTTAGAAATAATGGGTATTCTAGTGAAAAAACTTTATAACGCTATCACTGCCGCGCTCGACTGAACATAAGTGTCTTCAATTGTTCAGGCGGTTGACCACCCACATATTTAAGCTAGAAGTGACTAATCAATTCGAACCCAGTAGGCTTCTGATGGTTCTGTGTTTAATCCGTTGTCTTCGTTGCCGTCGCGTTCTAGCAAGTATGCATTCTTTAGGTATTTTACTTATCGCTGGCTGTGTGACTCAAACCCGTATAATGGCTTACGAGGTCGTGTCTTAAAAATATATTTCTGTACAAAATACATACTTACATTTCATTTACGAGGTTGAATCATACAACCCGGACAAACGAGGATGGGTCACACAACCATCGTTATGTAGTTACTTAGCCTAAATATTCACTCGGATCAAAAATTATTTATAATAAACATTGGGCTTAATATGGCTAATAAATAATAAATAAATGTCTCGGGACATCTTACACAACTCGATATGTGTGCTCTTAAATAACGATAGTGACTTAACCACAATTGCGTACGCCCCACGTTTTTATTTTAGTTTGGTAAAAGTTTCCGATTAGGATACGCTCAATCCACTGACTTAGAGGCTAAACGTGGCTTTCAGCATCCGACTTGGGAAGATTACAGTGATAATAGTTTCACGTGACTAATCTACAAAAAGTAGCATCTACGGTTAGTTACAACTAATATTTATTTTCTAGTTTTTGGTGCAATAAAAACCGTTTAACTTAAAACTTTTTTACTTATTTTATTTTCAAGTTTTTAGTGCAACTTATTCTAGATCAAAGGATGTTGTTTGTAATATACAATACAATTAGGGATGCTAGCGTTTAACTCTCGCGCTTTAATCACGACACAAACATGTGTAAACGTAATGGACAATATTTTATGTGTAACTAGAGGGGAATCGCTGCTGAATAGATATTTTTTGAAATCCGACACTAAAAAAATGTCAGCTTGAATGCCCGAAGTGTCTCAACTGGACGTGTTATTCATACAATACCTTAGATAACAGAGATCTGACAATAAGGAATACATCAATCAATTTGGTTTATTGAGAAAATCAAGTTTAAAGCGAGGCCCGATGGCTCGCCCTACGCGATCAACTCACGCTGTCACTCTATCAGCTGGAGGGCCGAAGGCCCAACGGCTCGCTCTACGCGGTCCACTCACGCTGTCACTCTATCAGCTGGAGGGCCGCAGGCCCGACGGGTCACCCTACGCTACGCGATCCACTCACGCTGTCACTCTATCAGCTGGAGGGCCGCAGGCCCGACGGCTCTCCCTACGCGATCCACTCACGCTGATGTCACTCTATCAGCTGGAGGGCCGAAGGCCCGACGGCTCGCCCTCCGCCATCCACTCCCTCTGTCACTCTATCAGCTGGAGGGCCGAAGGTCCGACGGGTCGCCTTACGCTACGCGATCCACTCACGCTGTCACTCTATCAGCAGGAGGGCCGCAGGCCCGACGGGTCGCCCTACGCTACGCGATCCACTCACGCCGTCAGTCTATCAGCCGGAGGGCCGCAGGCCCGACATGGCTGGCAGTGACAGGTAGACACCTGTCACTGCCAGCCATAAACCTGATGCTGGAGAGACCTCCAGCATCAGGTTTGAGGAGTTAGAAGTTAGTATTAAATCCGTCTGTATCTTTTCGTCCAATATTCCGCAGGGTTTGAAGACGAAAGTCTTTGATCAGTGTATGTTGCCAGTGATGACCTACGGTACTAAACCGTGCTCGCTTACAATGGGCCTTATAAGAATGCTCAATGTCACCCTAAGGGCAAAGGAGAGGGCTATGCTAGGAGTCTCTCTGCGATATCGGATTAGAAATGAGACCATCCGCAGCAGAACCAAAATAACCGATATAGCTCTTCGAATCGCTAAACTGAAGTGGCAGTGGGCGGGGCTCGTCGTGCGTGGAATCGATGGCCGTTGGGGCGGTAAGTTTTTCGAGTGGTGGTCACGTACCGGAAGGCGCAGCGTGGGTAGGCCCCCCACAAGGTGGGCTCATGACCTGGTGAAGGTCACTGGCTGGATGCGGGTGGCACAGGGCCGGTTTTTGTGGCAATCTTTGGGGGAGGCCTATATTCACCTGTGAACGTTTTTCGGCTGATATGATGATGATTATGGTAATGAAATCCGTATGTTTCTACCAAATGTCTAAAGCAGTACTTCAAAATCTACAGATCGCTAAACCTAGCGGTTGTGGCAGGCAGTAACACTGGAGTATCAGATCTGAGGAGTTGGACGTTAGTATTAAATTCGCATGTTTCTACTTAATGTCTAAAGAACTTCTTTGAAATCAAGAAATCGATAAAAGATAAACCTGGCGGTTATTGTGGGCAGTACTGCAGCATCAGGAGTGAGGAGTTGGAAGTCAAGATCAGGCTGTTAGTATTTGATTCTGCCAAACATGCTATACTTTCATTTTCACGTGTCCAGCACTGTCGGTTAAGGTAAGCAGTACGTCTGCAGCATCAGGCTTTGAGGGTACAAGGATACAAATATTATAATATTGCATTGTCATGGAGACTTGACACGAGTTCCAAATTTCATTAATTTTGGTGCAGTAGAAGTGGTCGAAAAATCGATCACAAGATTTGAAGCATCGACGACAGTTGATACGCGGTGAAGTTAATAATAAAAAAAAAAATAAGTAAAAAAAGTTTTAAGTTAAACGGTTTTTATTGCACCAAAAACTAGAAAATAAAAATTAGTTGTTACTAACCGTAGATGCTACTTTCTGTAGATTAGTCACGTGAAACTATTATTACTGTAGTCTTCCCAAGTCGGATGCTGAAAGCCACGTTTAGCATCTATGTCAGTGGATTAAGCGTTACCTAATCGGAAACTTTTACCAAACTAAAATAAAAACGTGGGGCGTACGCAATTATGATTAAGTCACAATAGTTATTTAAGAACACACATAGAAATCAAGACAGCAATAGTGTAATAAGTGTTGTTCT
Source organism: Thaumatotibia leucotreta (assembly GCA_025490895.1). Classification (NCBI taxonomy): domain Eukaryota; kingdom Metazoa; phylum Arthropoda; class Insecta; order Lepidoptera; family Tortricidae; genus Thaumatotibia; species Thaumatotibia leucotreta. The sequence continues at coordinate 22,452 of JALPQI010013313.1, read as the reverse complement.
GGCTTTGATAAAAATTATTTACCTCTGTAGAAGTGTTGGAACAGATTGATTGATTAATTGCAAAATTAAAGCTACAAATACATATTTGAACTTGTATGTTTCTTTGTAATAACGCCCCACGTTTTTATTTTAGTTTGGTAAAAGTTTCCGATTAGGTAACGCTTAATCCACTGACATAGATGCTAAACGTGGCTTTCAGCATCCGACTTGGGAAGACTACAGTAATAATAGTTTCACGTGACTAATCTACAGAAAGTAGCATCTACGGTTAGTAACAACTAATTTTTATTTTCTAGTTTTTGGTGCAATAAAAACCGTTTAACTTAAAACTTTTTTTACTTATTTTATTTTCAAGTTTTTAGTGCAATTGTTAAGTTAATTTCCGATATTAAATATTCTACATCAAAGATGTTGTTTGTAATATGCGTATTGCATATTACAAATATAGAAACATGCGAAAGATAGAAACATGCGAATTTAATTATGCAAGTCTGACAGCCGGAGGGCCGTAGGCCCGACGGCTCGCCTTACGCGAACCACTCACGTTGTGAGTCTATCAGCTGGAGGGATGCAGGCCCGACGGCTCGCCCTACGCTACGCGATTCACTCACGCTGTCACTCTATCATCAGGAGGGCCGCAGGCCCGACAGCCCGCCCTACGCGGACCACTCACGCTGTCATTTTATCAGCTGGAGGGCCGCAGGCCCGACGGCCCGCCCTACGCGATCCACTCACGCTGTCACTCTATCAGCCGGAGGGCCGCAGGCCCGACGGCTTGCCCTACGCGATCCACTCACGCTGTCACTCTATCAGCCGGAGGGCCGAAGGCCCGACGGCTCGCCCTACGCGATCCACTCACGCTGTCACTATATCAGCCGGAGGACCGCAGGCCCAACGGCCCGCCCTACGCGAACCACTCACGCTGTCACTCTATCAGCTGGAGGGCCGTAGGCCCGACGGCTCACTCTACGCGATCCGCTCACGCTGTCACTCTATCAGCCGGAGGGCCGAAGGCCCGACGGCTCGTCCTACGCGATCCACTCACGCTGTCACTCTATCAGCTGAAGGGCCGCAGGCCCGACAGCCCGCCCTACGCGGACCACTCACGCTGTCATTCTATCAGCCGGAGGGCCGAAAACCCGATGGCTGGCCCTAAGTACACAAACCACTCACGCTGTCACTCTATCAGCCGGAGGGCCGCAGGCCCGACGGCTCGTCCTACGCGATCCACTCACGTTGTCAGTCTATCAGCAAGTGGGCCGAAGGCCCTACGCGATCCACTCACGCTGTCATTCTATTAGCTGGAGGGCCGCCCTACGCGAACCACTCACGCTGTCACTCTATCAGCTGGAGGGCCGTAGGCCCGACGGCTCACCCTACGCGATCCGCTCACGCTGTCACTCTATCAGCTGGAGGGCCGTAGGCCCGACGGCTCACCCTACGCGATCCACTCACGCTGTCACTCTATCAGCTGGAGGGCCGCAGGCCCGACAGCCCGCCCTACGCGGACCACTCACGCTGTCATTCTATCAGCCGAAGGGCCGCAGGCCCAACGGCCCGCCCTACGCGAACCACTCACGCTGTCACTCTATCAGCTGGAGGGCCGTAGGCCCGACGGCTCACCCTACGCGATCCGCTCACGCTGTCACTCTATCAGCTGAAGGGCCGCAGGCCCGACAGCCCGCCCTACTCGAACCACTCACGCTGTCACTCTTTCAGCTGGAGGGCCGCAGGCCGGACGGCTCGCCCTACGCGATCCACTCACGCTGTCACTCTATCAGCTGGAGGGCCGAAGGCCCGACGGCTCGCCCTATGCTACGCGATCCACTCACGCTGTCACTCTATCAGCTGGAGGGCCGAAGGCCCGACGGCTCACCCTACGCTACGCGATCCACTCACGCTGTCACTCTATCAGCTGGAGGGCCGCAGGCCCGACGGCTCGCCCTGCGCGGTCTCCTCACGCTGTCACTCTATCGGCCGGAGGGCCGCAGGCCCAACGGCTGGCCCTACGCGATCCGCTCACGCTGTCACTCTATCAGCCGGAGGGCCGAAGGCCCGACGGCTCGTCCTACGCGATCCACTCACGCTGTCACTCTATCAGCTGAAGGGCCGCAGGCCCGACAGCCCGCCCTACTCGAACCACTCACGCTGTCACTCTATCAGCTGGAGGGCCGCAGACCGGACGGCTCGCCCTACGCGATCCACTCACGCTGTCACTCTATCAGCTGGAGGGCCGAAGGCCCGACGGCTCGCCCTATGCTACGCGATCCACTCACGCTGTCACTCTATCAGCTGAAGGGCCGCAGGCCCGACAGCCCGCCCTACGCGGACCACTCACGCTGTCATTCTAACAGCCGGAGGGCCGCAGGCCCGACGGCTCGCCCTACTCGAACCACTCACGCTGTCACTCTATCAGCCGGAGGGCCGCAGGCCACACAGCTCTCCCTACGCGATCCACTTACGCTGTCACTCTATCAGCTGGAGGGCCGAAAACCCGATGGCTGGCCCTAAGTACACAAACCACTCACGCTGTCACTCTATCAGTCTCGTCCTACGCGATCCACTCACGTTGTCAGTCTATCAGCAAGTGGGCCGAAGGCCCTACGCGATCCACTCACGCTGTCATTCTATTAGCTGGAGGGCCGCCCTACGCGATCCACTCACGCTGTCACTATATCAGCCGGAGGGCCGCAGGCCCAACGGCCCGCCCTACGCGAACCACTCACGCTGTCACTCTATCAGCTGGAGGGCCGTAGGCCCGACGGCTCACCCTACGCGATCCGCTCACGCTGTCACTCTATCAGCCGGAGGGCCGAAGGCCCGACGGCTCGTCCTACGCGATCCACTCACGCTGTCACTCTATCAGCTGAAGGGCCGCAGGCCCGACAGCCCGCCCTACGCGGACCACTCACGCTGTCATTCTATCAGCCGAAGGGCCGCAGGCCCAACGGCCCGCCCTACGCGAACCACTCACGCTGTCACTCTATCAGCTGGAGGGCCGTAGGCCCGACGGCTCACCCTACGCGATCCGCTCACGCTGTCACTCTATCAGCTGGAGGGCCGAAGGCCCGACGGCTCGCCCTATGCTACGCGATCCACTTACGCTGTCACTCTATCAGCTGAAGGGCCGCAGGCCCGACAGCCCGCCCTACTCGAACCACTCACGCTGTCACTCTATCAGCTGGAGGGCCGCAGGCCGGACGGCTCGCCCTACGCGATCCACTCACGCTGTCACTCTATCAGCTGGAGGGCCGAAGGCCCGACGGCTCGCCCTATGCTACGCGATCCACTCACGCTGTCACTCTATCAGCTGGAGGGCCGAAGGCCCGACGGCTCACCCTACGCTACGCGATCCACTCACGCTGTCACTCTATCAGCTGGAGGGCCGCAGGCCCGACGGCTCGCCCTGCGCGGTCTCCTCACGCTGTCACTCTATCGGCCGGAGGGCCGCAGGCCCAACGGCTGGCCCTACGCGAACCCGATGGCCCGAGGGATGAACTCACACTATCAACAAGCGGACCGCAGGTCAAGCGCCACATCCTACGCGGACTACCCACGCTGTCAGCGGTTATGGCACACTAATAGCGTTTATGGTAATATTGCCGTATCAGATTAGATGATTTGGAAGTGAGTATTCAGTTTATATGTTTTTACCCATTAGCTAAAGCATTACTTTAAATTCAACATTTCGATAAACCTGGCGGTTATGGCAGGCAGTGGCACGTGTCTCAGCAGCATCAGGTTTGAGGAGTTGGAAGTCAGTATTATATCCTAGTCAGTATAGTCAGCCTCCGTAGCCTAGTTGGTAGTGATCCTGCCTACGAAGCTGGAGGTTCCGGGTTCGAATCCCGGCGAGGGCATTATTTGTGTATTTATTCATCACAAATATTTGTTCCTTGGTCATGGCTGTGTATGTATTTAAGTATCTGTATGTATCTATCTATTATATATATCGTCGCCTGGTACCCACATCACAAGCCTTAATTGAGCTTATCGTGGGTCTAGGTCGATTTGTGTAAGATGTCCCAAGATATTTAAATATATAAATTTTAAATATCCGTCCTGTATCTTTTCGTCCAATATTCCGCAGGGTTTGAAGACGAAAGTGTTTGATCAGTGTATGTTGCCAGTGATGACATACGGTACTAAACCGTGGTCGCTTACAATGGGCCTCATAAGTAGAGAGGGCTATGCTAGGAGTCTCTCTGCGATATTGGATTAGAAATGAGACCATCCGCAGCAGAACCAAAGTAACCGACATAGCTCTTCAAATCGCTAAACTAAAGTGGCAGCGGGCGGGGTTCGTTGCGCGTGGAACCGATGGCCGTTGGGACGGTAAGGTTCTCGAGTGGCGGTCACGACCGTAACAGAAGGCGCAGCGTGGGTAGGCCCCTCACAAGGTGGACTCATGCTCATGACTTGGTGAAGGACGCCGGATGCGAGTGGCACAGGGCCGGTCCTTGTGGACCAAGGCAATCTTTGGGGGAGGCCTATATCACCAGTGAACGTCTTTCGGCTGATATGATGATGATGATGATAATGAAATCCTTGCGTTTCTACTAAATATCTAAAGCAGTACTTCAAAATTTACACATTGCTAAACCTAGCGGTTGTGGCAGGCAGTAACACTGGAGTAGGTATCAGATTTTTTGAGGAGTTGGACGTTAGTATTAAATTCGCCTGCCATAAGATTAACCTTGCGGTTATTGTGGGCAGTACTGCAGCATCAGGAATGAGGAGTTGGATGTCAAGATCGTCTCTGCTAGTATTTGATTATGCCAAACATGCTATACTTTCATTTTCACGTGTCTATCACTCACGGTTAAGGTAAGCAGTACGTCTGCAGCAACAGGCTTTGAGGATACAAGGATACAAATATTATAATATTGCATTGTCATGGAGACTTGATAAGAGTTCCAAATTTTATTGATTTCGGTGCAGTAGAAGTGGTCGAAAAATCGATCACAAGATTTGAAGCATCGACGACAGTTGATACGCGGTGAAGTTAATAAAAACCGTTTAAAAACCGTTTAATCAGCTGAAAGATATCCTAAAAAACCATGCTTTCATGGATACCGCGGCAGCGCACTAAACAGTAGCCACTCAATTGCTTTTGGTAACTGTGTTTACCAGCTGTCACTATTATTTTACATAGGAATAAAGCTCAACCAAAATTTCAAAGCAAATGAGTGGGTAGGTCGCAATAACGCTCGCCCCGCCCCCCAAGTGACGTTACGAGTCAAAAGACCGATTTTTAACAAAAGCTTGTAAACAAAAAAGACATAAGTTGCAAATCTTCCTTCATACTTTTACGGCCTTAGGACCGTCAAAATGCAATTTTATGATTGTTAATTAGACTGTAGTTATCTGAATATTGCAGTTGTGATTTTTTTCTGCATTTAGGCGTGGTTAAAAATTTGAATCAACTTTTGTACAACGATTAGCTCCATCAAAAAGTTCTTACCACAATAGTCTTAATCAACTTAATGTACACATGTATTTGTATACCCGCACCATTTTCATAACACTCTCGATTCGTAAACATTGTTGTGTCACGTTCTTTACGAGACGAAAAGTATGTGAATCGCGGAAGTGCACGACCGGTCACTCGGAGCTGCGCGTGCGACTAATTGGCCTAATTGCAATTTTGTATTGGTCGAGGTAAGATAGGTGAGTGCACCCCTACCCCGCGTCCGCACCAACCCCGAGCGTATGTTTTTTTTCTCAGAAATGGCATCTGTTATTGATACCTTATGCCTGGTAAAAATTTGAACACTCAAAAAAGGTCACCCTGTATATACCTACCTTCCATCACCAGAGTTTGAAACAGGGACAGGGACACCAAGCTTCGTAGGCAGTGTCACAACCGACTGAGCTACGAGCAGTCGAGCAGGCCTAATGTACTGGCTCATCCAGTGGCAATATCGTTAGGGCTGCTCGTGCCTCTCAGTAAAGCTTTCCTAAGGCGTGGGCCTTAAGGAAACATTTCAAATATTGCCCTAATGCGGCATTCGAACTTTACATATCGATATTTATAACTTAATCACGAACATAATGTATAGGGCGTTTTTAAGGGAAGCTTATTTTTAGATCAAATATAATTATTTTTTTCTATAGATTATTATATTGTATTTAGTACTGTTTTGAGTTATTAAAAAAATATATACCTAATGACTGAACAATACACTTGGTCATAGGGATACCGGCCACCCGTTGTTTCGATTTTCGACTATGTGCGTCGCAAAAAGTTTATAGATATGCACCCATAGCTGTCAATTCTATGCCAGTATCATTCCGAAAAACATGAACAACGCGAAAAAAAACTCCTAATTATGAATAAATTGATACTTAGCTATAAATGAAGGATGAATTAACTCATAATTAGAAGATTTTTTTGGTTGTCTCTGTCTAGTACAGTCGCCACCAGATATATCGTAGCATCGTTGTCGTTATGGCAAAAAGGCGTGTTCAGATATTTTTGAACGCTCCGGACGCTACGGTATACGGTCTGATAGCGACTGTACCTTCTTCGCCCCTCCTCCACGACCCATTTGTCACCATTGTCACCCTTTACCGTTTAGAAGATGCTAAAATCTGATAAAATTTCAAACTTCGAATGCCGCTTCAGTTTGTTTATCTGAAAGTGACGTTTGACCTGTCAGGGCTTGTCTAATTGTTACAATGTCAATTTCACACAATTCTTATTATTGCAAGTTACCTATAGACACAGACCACGAGAGGCTTTCACATGTGAGGTCAACTATGTTATGTCATGTCATTAGACAGTTGAAACACATACATACGTATAGACCTCTGTATGTTTGTCATTGTCCCAGTTCATGTCATGTCATGTCATGTTTGTCATAAAGACTTTAGCAATGGAAACGTCAGAAAGGATATTAGTTCAACTATTGGAAATTAGCGCGAACAGATAGATAGCACTACCACCATCATCATCATCATCAGCCTATGATCGTTAATTGCTGGACGTAGGACTCTTCTATTAACTATGTTTATAGACGCATTAGGAGATAAATGTCCATAATCGCCAAGCTAGGCAAGCGGGTTGGCGATCGCAGTAATGTGTCCACTATGATGACGCTGCTGCCCATCGTCAACCTTTTATCAAATAATGATAAGTGACACTCAATCCCTTATTCGACTCTTACGACACCCGCAGGAGGAGATGGGGTAGTGACAAATGTACTTATTCTTACTGCCGTCACCACATGGTCTAACTTTACCCTTTAGTTTTATTGTGTTTTTTTTCTGAACGATATCATAATAGGTAGTCAAGTCTAGATTCATCTTTTTGCTATCGTAAACAGCTTTTTAACCTACACTTTTTTGCGCTAACACTGCAATGCTTGCCGGTACCAAAATACCTGAGCCCGTATTTTAGTCATAAGTTGATATTTTCCATGGTATTACCTACTCAAATTAAAAAAAAAACTGTTAATGAAAACGTACACTTTTAGGTTAGAATGTTGTTTACTAAATAAAACAACTAGTAATAAATGGATTTTAGATGACGTGTTATACGTAATAGTGTTTCTAATGCTTAAATTAGTCATAGTCAGTGACTTTTAAATTAAGAAAACAAATATATTTCTGTACAAACTTTAATTGAAGGTACTCAAACTGGTATAAGTATGAAGCTTATTAACTTATTTGTACTTTTCTAATCGTTGCCGTTTGTTGTCTCTTAAAGTTATCGAAACCCAACAACAGTCCAGCGATCACCTTAAAATTATTTAAGTACCTAAGTAATTACTTTTACTTCCTAATTTAATTGGAAAACTTTTGACGAAACCAGACTGATTTCCTTTCTTCGTTTGCTTACTTTTCACCGTGTTGATAAGAAAAAAACAAGATTTTTCATAATTAATCATTTTAGCATTTTATCTCTTTGAAATCGAGCTTCTTTCCTTACTTTGGATTATATGTATGAAAGGGTTTGCATCATTTTAATAATAACGTTTTAGAACTACCGTAATGAAAGTTGAACAAGATTTAGATAGACAAGCTTATATATGTAGTTGTAAAAATGCGTTGAGACAACTCACTTGATTATTGAATTAAAACCTTGCGTTAAAATATAGTATTTTATGCAACAGTTGTTTAAGAGAGGTCAAAAAAGGCGAGTGGCGTAAGTAACAATTTGAGGCGAAGCCGAAAATTGTTAATAAAGACGCCACGAGTATTTTTTGACTCGGTTAAACAACGTTGCATACATTACTTTTTCTACGACTAAGGATTATCACAAAATAAAACACAGTTTGTTATATATTATGAAAATATACTTTAATTTTTTACCTATATTTTGAGCAAAACATTTCCCGTCAGCATAACGCACAAAAAAGTTCAAAGTGTTGCAGTTATCTGGGCGAAGAATCATGTACTTTTTGCAGATATGGTAATATTTCCCTGTTATTGTAAAAGTGCGATCAATTCGGTTCTTGGTGTTCATTATATGAACCACTAGCGTTTCGTGGGCATCAATAATATTGTAATTTTTTAAATCGTGTAACTCTTGCCGGCGACAAGCCCCCATTATTCCAAAAATTACAGCCACCTGTAACAAGAAATAGGAATCTAGGTGTTAAAAATCCTTACAATGTAATTAAATACAATATTTGCATACACAGAATACCTAAATAACATAATTAACCGAATATACTAGTGCATTAATAAAACAATAAAACAACAAGTATGTAACTATAGATTTACCTTGTTGAATAGATGATTCCGATCAGGTGCTTGCTCAATGTATGTTTTTATTTCATCTGGTAAAAAAGTCTTCGCTTTTTTCGCCTTAAAACCTTCTGACTTTCTTTTCAATAAAGCCAGCAACTTGGCGTATTTAGATATGTCTGTCTGGTGGTATATGTTGAGAGTTGCCTTGAGTTTTGAATATTCAACCCAAAGTGAAGACGGTTTGAATAATTCTATGAGGCTTTTAAAATATGCCAATAGGACATTCTCTGAGAATGACGAAGTCTGGTGTTCGATTCGCCACGCCATGAATTTTTTGTACGACTGATCGTAAAGATGCCGCGATTTTGTAGGCAACAAATTCTCAGTAACTGATTGTGCTGCCGTCGATATTTCTTCCGGTGTCAGAACCAAGTCCTCATCATAATCCATCTTATCTTATTATTATTAAATTTATTTTCTTCACTTCACAGTCCAAAAAAAGATGAAAAAATAATTTTAAACAAATTTAAAGATTGCCGCACAAACTGAAAATAACAGTGAAAAAACAAATGACGGAATGTAATAGACACGGTAACGTTTTTTTTTTAAACTGTCAGTTACTGCCTGCCGGTGACGATTCTAAAACACTTGCGTTTTTTTCCTTACGTTGGTAGCAATTATTTTAGATACGTTATTATTTCAGACAATATGAATCCAGTTGTTTGTTAAGTTGTCAGGTTTGCAATTTGTTGTAAATTGAGTAGGTATCTCTGCTAGCAGTTGCATTTTAGCGACTTTATAAGCCTAGGGTGTTTTTGAAGAATAGAGTATATAGACTTTTCTGAAATTGTGTAAGTCCAGCTTTTATATTTGTTGGCGGGACTATATAAATGACAGATAAAAGTGCCGGAGTAGAAAAATATCTTTATTTAATTTCACTTATGTCTTTCCTACGTTGAGCAGTGCTTGAGGTTGAGTAAGAATATTTTGAGGATTCTTAATAATATCTGTCACTTCGTTGATACTAGGCGTTTTAATGGGTTTCACTAGAACTTGGAACATTCCCAGGACTAACGTTGCATCACCGGAGCCTCCAGATCCTAAAGCTGACCCTACAGATGCTAGGTTAGATCCTCCAGGAACTAAAGATCCCAACGATCCAAGACCAGATGCAATTTGTCTTTTGTCTCTAGTTTCATCATGTTCATGATCTTGCCCATTTCCGTGACCACCTGAGCAGTGTCTTTTCTTAACCGTCTTATTTTCTTTATCAGTTCCAAATAAATTAGTTGGTATATCAGTTATTGAGCCGATATTAATTCCAGATGATGGGCTAGTCTCGTTTTTGTTTGTATTGAATAAGTTGGGAAAAGGTCTGTATCCAACAAACGGAATCCCAATTGATGATCCACCATTTGAACACGTTTTATTTTTCTTCATACCAGGTATGAATGAATTAATATCAGGTAATCTATTGTTTGAACCTGTTCCGCTATCAGTACATCCATGTCCAGTTTCTGAAGTAGTAGTTTCGTTACTGTCAGAATGTGTCATATTCTTGTTTCCAAAAATTCCTGGTATTATCGACCCAAAATCTGGGAAACCAGCTGAACCAGTTTTGTTGTTGCCAAATATGTTAGGAATGCTCGATATAAATCCATAACCAGGTATTTCGCTTATGCCAGTTTTATTAGGGAAGAGTTTATCAGGAATATCTGGTATAGATCCGAAGTTTCCATTATTCAAGTCGCTTCCACTGCTGTTGTCTGATCCCGTCTTGTTTACGCCAAATATGTTCTGAGGAAATCCTGGTACCATAGGACTATAGTTATCTCCCATAACCGTCGTAGTTCCTCCATTAGTATCATTCCCCTTTGGCCCAAGTCCTGGGATAGCTGGTAGTTTATTCGCAATGTCTATTGTATTGATATTTCCTATTATGTTTCCTGGATTACGCGCGAGGGCACAGCTGAAGGTTATAAATAAAGGCACGAGCGTGTATTCGTGAGACATTTTCGAACAAAGACTTAGGAGTGTCTACAGGAAATCCATCGATTTGGAATATAAATACGACTTCTTATCTTTTAAGGCATTTTGGTTGACTTAATTCGCTATCGTTCCAAAATTGCTTAATTCATGTAATTTGTATTCTATTTTCATGCGCCAGTAGTCTAGTGTATTAATTATATGATAGCGAAAGAGGTAAGTACGAGTATTGTATATTTTTATAATACCTACTTAAACTAAGGAACTAGGAGTCCATTACAAGTACGAGTAGGTATGTCAATACAAACATAATGTCAAACAAACAAATGTCACTATAAACAGTTAAATAAATTATGCAGAACTTGCGTCTGGCACCGAATAATTAAGTTGCACAAGAATTGCGGCGGACTATGTCAAATTTAATAGTAGGTTTTTTTTTAAGATGAGTAGTCATTTACTAAGCGGTTATTTATTTAGTATAATTAAATTGTATTTCTGTTCAATATAAATATTTTGATATTGAATAATGGATAGTATTTAAGTCATAGGTACTTGTACCGACATTCGTAATTTTGCTATTAAATCTAGACAAACAAATTTTACAATCAATGGGGAGTACCCTAAGGGATTGATTATCACACATGAGTCCAAATAGGCCTTTTAATTGTAACTTTTGATCGCGTTGACTTACGAGTAAGTAGAAGTTTGTATTTGTTACATCTCCAAGGGATAGCGTCCTAGAGTACTTAGGTAGGTACTTGCCTGTTTGAAATTAGTTTCAATATTATCATATTACAGCCCCGCTTCGCTAAAGAATCGCCAGACATAACTAAGTAGATCTACTAATAATTATCTCCAATAGACTATAAGTAGGTACATATAATTAAACATCGGCATCGACAACCATCGAGGAACCATCATATAACTACTGTTTTTTTACCTTTTTTCGGGTCCACTTTATCAACAAACATCGCAGGAAAGTAGTTATTTGACTCCATTGCACTTCGATCCATGAATAAAATGGATATCAGGTTTTCAAACATATTAACCGGCATAGCCAAAACATATTCGAGTAACTGTTCATCAACAACTGACCAGGATAGATAAACGATCATTTTGTTTGTATCAAAATGTTGTTTTTCATATTGACATGTATCGTGCCGATAATTAGTTCGGCACTGAAAAACAACCTCAAGCGTGTGACACGTGGATTGATAGAAGTAATAGTGACTGTAGAAGAAACCTTCCTGTACCTGGTATAGCTAATTTAAATGTTCCGTATTACCTAAACCTAGATCTAATTAATGTTTTTTTTATTCTATTTTGTGGTATACAAATTGTATTGTTGTTAAAGTCTTTTTTTAAATGGGCTTACTCATGGCCACAGACTAGCCAAGGGCAGGTTTAAGTTGTTCATGTTTCCAATTTGTGCCGCTTTGGCGTTAGCTGTATGGTGCATGTTAAAATTTGTATTAAATAAATAAATAAATTAACTAACAGAATAGGGTTGAGCAAAGAAAGAGTGACCTGATTAGTAATTCAATTATATCGTCATTAATATCAATATTTTCAGCCCCGAATTTTGTCATGCCCAAACATCAGGATAAACCAGGTTGGTCGTTAAAATATTATCAATATTCTATTGCATGTTTGAAAAAATAAAGTTATTAACAACAATCGTTAATTACATTTGTTTATCGTCGTGACAACCAAAAAACGGTCACTTAAACTCTCTATAAAAACTGTCACTAATCTTAGCAAATATTATTACATCCCGATGCTTCGAACACTTTACAGAATTCATATATCTGTACTGAGTTGTAGCAGGGAGGTACGACCTTTATTTCATGTAGGTATTGGTTAGTAAGTTTTAGTTGTCAACTGACAATATGGAATTTGGAATCTTGGTTATGAACTTCTATTAATTAATGTCCCAATTTAACGCAAATTAATAAACACGAAGATCTTGTACCTATGTATAATAGATATATACATACAAATACCAAAATACATAGAAAACAACCATGGGCAAGTCACAAAATATATATTATTTGTGATAAACACACAAAATAGTTAAATGCCCTCGTTGGACTTCGAACATGGCACCTCTAGCTTCGCAAGCAGGCTCACTACCAACCGAGCCACGGAAGTCGTAATATTGACTATCCTCGTGAAATAGCGATGGCATTTATATTGCACTAAATTGATTCGACACTAGAGACTAGATTACATGCAGTTTGATTTAGTTCATGCGGTATGCGAGGGTGCACGAAAGGTGTATTATTTACGTTCGCGATACGTGCGGCTTTATCACATTGACTAGTTTGTACGTGTTATACCACGTGATTCAGAGAAATTGAAATATGTTTTTATAAAATTTTCATCGATTACCGCGATTGTTGCCTATTAATGAAATAAAACTATAATAGGGTGCATATCTGAGCGTTTCAACCGCCTAATTTTGGTTGCATCATTTCTGCCTTTCTAACCGTCTCAATGTTATACTTCGTCATTAGTATAAGGTAGGGTAACCCACCCACCGTGCCTCTTTCAAATGATAAAGTAGCACATTGTAACGAATAGAAACTTTGGCCAAAAAGATGCCACCAAAATTAGGCGGTTGAAACGCTCAGATATTCACCCAATAGCGGATGAACTATCATTCGGACCACGAATTCTGTGAAGTGTTCGAAGCATCGGGATGTAATTAAAGCAATTACATTTAAATTAATATACGCGATATAATCCGTTGGCGCCGTGTGGTGAAAGCAGTAAGAATTTGTCACCACCCCAACTCTTCCCGTGCGTGGGTGTCGTAACAGTCGACTACGAGTAAGGGACTAAAGTTTTTAATATTGCAGAATGGCATCTTGGTTAAACCTGCTGGTATAAGGACGTAGTTCTGCAAAAGGGAACCAACCCACATGAATTTAGCATTCTATTTAACACCTTAAATCAAAACAACCAAGTCAATATTTAAAATGACAGATTCGTGTGGATTGGTTCTTTTTTGCATAAATACGTCCTTGTTCTTATTAGTTCTGTGCTATCTAATGACTCAAGACGTGATGATAATGAACTAGTAAAAAATTGAATTTAGAATGAAGAAAATGGCGTTCGGCAAGGCGAGCGATAAGAACAGTGTATACGTGGGCAAGTTATACCGCGACGTACATCCCGTCAGCCACACGTTCATACAAGTGAATGGAGTCAACAAGATATTCATTGAAAGTAAGTGGTTTACTAGTTTGAAGCTATTGTGAAAACTCAAATCAAATTATTTATTAACTACCTAAGTACATATTTTGATTTGTGTATTTATTTTTTCCCCCGTAGCTGGTGCTGCCATCTGTTGAAGCTATTGTGAAAACTCAAATCAAATTACCGTTTTTTTATGTACCTAGTGAGGTATTCGAAATACCAAACAAAAACAATTTCTTCTTGTAGATTTCACCAATACTCATGTAAACAACATTTTTGGCTTCTTTAAAGCTTCTTTCTAATTTTTTTCCCTTTCCTCATGGGCACCCTTTGTATTATGTAGTATATGTGGATCTATCTATTATTAAGTAACTTAACCCCATGATATTTTTTCTTTAACTTAAAAGCGAGGAAAGGCCGCTTAAGACTATTTTCAAGTAGCTGCACAGGATCAGAAAGCTGGCACTGACCCAAAAAGAAAATCCATCCTGTGTAATGAGTGTTTCCTCTTCACTCACACTAACGCCGGAAATATAATTGTTCTGACTATTAGAGACTTCATCTCTAGTTAATGTACTATATCTGTATTTATATTAAATCAAATTTATGTTTCGCTTTTAATTAATGCATGTTAGCCGTAAGATGTTATAAAACTATTATTTGAAAAAAGAAAGTCCCGCGGAGTTTCTTGCCGGATTCTTCTCAGGCAGTGGTGTAGGGTTAGAACCGGAGGTAGTTTTTTTTTTCTCTCATTCGCTATTTAGTTTAACGATTCAAAAGCGCTCGTTGCTGGGCCTAATTGAATAAAGAATATTTTGACTTTGACTTTGACTTTGACATTTCTTTTGACAAAGAGACACTGACATTGTTCAAATATCAAAATGAAGACAATACACACCATGCTGACATTGCTGACTATACAGTATGACGTATGTATATTATTGCCATAGGTAAACTGTTTATAGCGACAATGTTACAGGGTCAAATAGAAAGTTGATAGATAGGCATAGAATATAAAGGTTGCCTAAAAAAATCTGTATTTCGTAGATGTACCTACAAGTATCGTGAACAATTATTAAAACTGGATTTTTACTTTCATTTTTATGAAATATTCAAACATCGGAATTCCAATCAAGCGACATCAGATATTCACAAATATTTTTTTGTCTCTCCCTTTTCTAGAATAAATCGGTTACCATAGCAATTAGAGGCTTTCGTCTCACCAACGAATAACCGAAGAACTATTGACGATAAAATGGAACAAAAGATTTGTTCTCGTGTAAATAAAGTGACCAAGTAATTTGTAGGCAAATTGATGCTAAGACGATAACATAACATGCGCAGAGGAGTTTTTGGGACTAAATCACAAACTGGTTGGCTAGAGTATAATATTTATAAAGAGCTAAAAACATAAACCATGATTGTAAGTAAATATGTTCAAGTATAGGTGTATAGTACGGCATACCTACTTTGTCATAAAGTGACCATGTTGAAAACCAATGCAGTGTCGAAAACTGGTTACTTGCACAAGCACATACATGAGAGGTCGGTTTTATTTAAGTTCGTTTTCTTTTGGCGATTTCCTCCGTAAACATTACGATGAAATCTCCAGGAAGCTCGTCCTGATTGTAGGTATACAAACTGATTGGACGGAGAATCACTTTATAGATTGAACAAGAAATTGGTTTTAACCCTGAAAAATAATATTGCTTTCATATACCGTGACAGTCGTTCATGAAATAAAATGATAGGAACGAAATAACTGACCATAGTTATGCAGTAAATTACCAACTTCGATTTTTTGTCAATGCTACCAAACTAGAGCTACCAAAGTCATTATGTAAAAGATTAAGTCAGATTGACAGAAGATACCCGTTAACCTGCTAAATAGTTAGTACTGTATTCCGGTATGGGGTTAAGATAGAGGCATAGAGATAATCCATCTAAGTCCTCAGGGTAGGCAGCGCATAGACAATTTTTTGGTCACTATTATGTCAATATGGGCCTCAATTCCCGCTTTCCATCAGGTGGGCTGAGAGCTCAATTGTTTAACTTGGTCACATAAAAAAAAACTAATAAGGCTTGTTATTTATTAGTTAGGTGCCCGAAATAGTACATTTCGATACAAGTGCAAACAATTTTTTTTTCGACGATGGTGAAAGTTGGAGCCCGAGTGAAACGAGGGCGACAATCACCTGAGTTAAAAAGAAGTTTTTAGTACAGATGGTGCCTGTTTTAGGCTCTAGCGCGAGAATTCTGTCATTTTACGTCATGTCCAAAACTTCGGAGGGCCATCTGCATTAAAAAAGGTCGTACGTGATACGTGCAAAAACTAACTCGTAACTCGTGTCGATTTAAAACACTCCCTATCGGTCGTGTTTGAAAACATCGCCACTCGTTTCGAATTTCATGTTTTTCGAACTTATGTCATAATGTACTATTTTACACGTGTATCGAACGACTTTTTTCATGAGCGTGCGCAATGTTTTGTTTTCCGCACTAGTTAGGAAAAATACTTTTCGTTACTTACCTATTCTTTGTACAGTTGATTTTCAAACAAAAGTTAATCTAGTGTTACCTCAACTTTAGCTTACCTACCTCTTCATTACCTATAGTATTTTGTGAGTTAACTTAATAAATATTTAAAGAATTAATAATACCTACTCACAAAAAGCGTGAATCACTGATTCAGAATGTCTCATTCGCCATTTCTGTTGAATTCTATTCTCCTGTAAATATATTTGTATTAAACACCTGAATTTGAATAATTGTAGACTACGTTTTCGCTTGATTCAATATTAATAATAGTAGGTAATTGCGAAAATAATGTATTATTCCACTGAAAAAATATTAGTAAGATAAAATATAATTTCCAGAGTACTCATTTTTTAAATGAAATGCTTTTACTTTGGTTTATAAATTATTATGTTACTACATTTTTTCGTGTAACGGTCGCAAGTATTTGGAAGCAAAATAGTTTTTTTTTGTTTATATATTCCTTTATTAAAATAAGAATGATGGGATATTATCATTCACTCATTGAACGAGATGAAGTTGCAAGCCATATAGTACCTATGGGAAATATTTTAGTCCAATTTATTTTTTATTTTTATTTTCTTTTATGCACCTACCTATCTAGGCAAAAATTGATAGATAAAAATTAGGCTTTATTGTATAACAATTTTCACCAATGTACAAGTGTGAATCTATGATTTAATAATATATATCTAATATCTTGTACCTAGTCAGAATAACAAATTTACAGAAACTCCCTAAAAGTTTACTAGGTATTCAATAATTTTTGGAATCCCAATTATCCATCTAATAGGATTTATTTTCTCTTCGTAGATATTTGGCACCAATTCTAATAAATTAAATCTTGTATTGTAGGTATTTATGTTATTATGTTATCAATGTTATCATGATGGATGTTTCAATTTGCTTTGATAATTTCTGTAATTGGAAAATATGTTTCATGATTTAACGTTTTGGATTATAAACAGTGTTAAATCAAGTATACTATGAGAATATTAGTTAGTATAGATACATTTGAAAATAGCACGAAAATAGCGCGGCTATTCCATCTTTTTCTTAAAGCAGTTCAGGCCATTTTTACCTTATATTAGGCCATTGGTGGGATAGGAAGGCCCGGACGACGGGAGCAAAAATGAACTTTTCACTAGTGCTTGATGAAATATCGACTACTCTATCGACATCCATATGAACAATTTTTAAATTTATAAATTTTTCCTAATGTTTCCCTAGTAGTCCCACTTCTTTTCCAGATATCAAATTATATAAGATTTTTAAAATTAAAACACAACATTTTTTAGTCAATACATTCTGATATTTCTTGTGAATAATTTCACCTTGAGGATGTAAAAGTAATCTTAACAAGTGCACTTCGAACCTTTGAACGATATTTTAGCTGGTTTTTAGGCTTTAATTTCGGTTTTGTATCTGTCCTATGGTGCTAATTATTGACATATTATTGTTATCAATTTTAGATCACAATGCCTAGAATTAGGTACGGTTGCATAAATTACTATTGATCAAAACATTTCTAATTCATAAAATGTTGGTATGGATGTCGATAGAATAGTCGATATTTAACTAAACACTAGAGACACTTGCATTTTTGCTCCCGTCATCCGGGCTTTGGATAGGACCTATGAAATTGGCGTTATATTTCATACAATGGATTTCATATTCAAAATAAACCTTTGCCAGTAATATTACACTCTTCAAAAGCGTCGTTTGTAAATCTCTATTTCATAGATAAGGTACTATCTGACATTTATATCTATTTTCATCACACCAGGGTGCTTAGACAAGTTGCCAATCGCTAACGCTTAATCGTCAATCGTAAACGAAAGTCGATTGTTCATAGCTTAGTAGCTCGAGGTGAGACCAGTGCCTTAACTATGTATCATAATTGTATTCTTTGCAACTGACCTAAGTAGGAATTTCAATACGAGCGTATTTCTCAAAGCGAGAAATAGTTATTTGTTGTACAAGGGAGGAAAGTGGTTGTTTAATCATCGTGCCAATATTGAGACCCGAGCTAGCGAGAGATTCCATAGTTGAACCACGAGCGAAGCGAGTGGTTTAAAAATGGAATCTCGAGCGTCGCGAGGGTTTCAAGGCACGATAATTAAACAAACTTTGCTCCCATGTGTAACACAACATTTTTCCCCACACTAAAGCGAGGAAGCAGCTACGAACGTGTAAAAAAAACAATCAATGCAACAAATCAGTTTTTTTTATAATTACAATAAAACCTACCTACATTAATTAAATTGCCAAAATTTCTATCATGTTTAAGTATAAAATCTGTATCCGGCAGCTTTAAAACGTCAATCATTTGTGAGGTAAACTTAAATTGCCTACTTTTTGGTAAAATATTACATAGGAAACTTTCCTTCCAAAACTGTACATTCGAGTATTTTTTTATAAGTTGGCAACATTGACGTACAAGACGTCAGTGGTAGCGGGTTGCGTTCTGAATGTAAAAGTATACTATCTGGTTTTTGTCCAATATGATAAGATTTTGCGATAGGTTTTTATGGAATACTAAAAATCTTATTTATTATCTTGAATAAATGAAATAATCTTTTGTATGATAAAATTTTCATGGTGTCCCTCAAAAAATAATCAGCGAATCATAGCCATAGCAGCGTTTTACGTTCCATGGTTTTGAACGTTTCACGGTTCATCTGTCAATTTACTTCCTTCACAAGTGATTAAAATGCAACTTCCCTCACTGAAATCAGTGAAGGAAGAGTAGGTGTTTCCGAGCTAGTGTGGGGAAAATACATTTTAATGCTCCGTGAATTTATAATTTCTCAAATGTATTTAAATTTTAGTTGAATCACTTGAAGAATTACTCGAGGCAATGATCAGCGTGTTGTAAATCATTTCCCTTCAGTCGTTTTAATAAGGTATAATATTAATATAAATGTATATAAAAGTTACACGAGCTAAGTTCAAAGTAAGTTCAAAGGCTTTGCGGCAGATTGTTATTCATTACAGTCGTAGTCAAAAGGCAATATGGCGCTTTCTTTCAATGAAGATATACGTTATCACGCTCCCTCTCGATTAAAGAGAACTGTATACGTTACAAATTATGTTGTACCGAGCTAAGAACAGGGTCGTTATTTACTTGACATGTATCTGAAAGCTTCATTTTAATCATTTTATAAGAAGTTTAGTTTCAATTATAGATTATATTCTATTCAGCCTGTGTCCACCCACTGCTGGGTATAGGCATATTCTTTATTACGTCACTTTCCTCGGTCCTGTGCTAGTCGCTTCCACTGCTTTGTTGCAGTTCGGCAGATGTCGTCGGTGGTCACCCAGCAGTTCTTCTTGATTATAGATTACTTAATCTAAATAATTAAAAATAAATTAATTGGGTCAACTGGTGACCCTAAGGCTGGCTCGTTCCTATTTAGGCCAAAGAATAGGCATAAATATTCTGTGTCGTTATGTAGCCAGTCTTATGGGCACCCTTCTGCTAGGGATAGATCATATTTTTTAGATTTTATCTATGTATAATTTCATTAATAGTTTTTAAGTTTCGTTTTCTATAATATAAATGTACCCATTCAAAATAATAATATTATGTATTGTTATAGATTCATCTTTTCAAATGTCGCTTTAAACTTTAATTAAATTGCTCAGTCTATCTGAACTGAACATTACATCACATCAGTCTATTTAAGTCCAATGCTTGACATTGGCCTCTCTTATTACTTGTTTCATGCGCATGTATTGAGATAATTTCCTATAATCGCCACGCTGGGCGAGCGGATTGGCGATCGCAGTAGGGTGTCCACTATATTTAATGCTGCTGCCTGTCGCCAGACTTCAATAAATAAATTGTTAGTGACACTTCAATCCCTTTATCTACTTTCACGTCACTGAAGAGTTGGAGTGAAGACTACACGAATTACTGTCGCCACCGTCACCACTCGGCCAATCTATATATATAAACGGCAATGTCCTGACTGAATGACTGACTGACTGACTGACTGACTGACTGACTGACTGACTTAAATCAACGCACAGCCCAAACCGCTGGTCCTAGAGAGTTCAAACTTGGCATTTAAATTCTTTATGTCTAGAGGCGCACTAAGAACGGATTTTTGAAAATTCCTCTCTTAAAGGGGTTAAATGGGGTGTTAAAGTTTGTATGGGGAAACAAGATTAGTTGGGCTATTTTATTCGAAACTTCACAGGAATGTTTTTAATAATAAATAAGTAAACACGTGTTTCAGGTTTTTTGAAAATTCATTCCCTATGGGGGTTAAATGGAGGGTTAAAGTTTGTATGGGGAAATAAGATTAGTTGGGCTATTTTATTCGAAACTTCACATGAATGTTTTTAACAATAAATAAGTAAATACGTGTTTCAGGTTTTTTGAAAATTCATTCCCTATGGGGGTTAAATGGAGGGTTAAAGTTTGTATGGGGAAATAAGATTAGTTGGGCTATTTTATTCGAAACTTCACATGAATGTTTTTAACAATAAATAAGTAAACACGTGTTTCAGGTTTTTTTGAAAATTCATTCCCTATGGGGGTTAAATGGAGGGTTATAGTTTGTATGGGAAAATAAGATTAGTTGGGCTATTTTATTCGAAACTTCACAGGAATGTTTTTAATAATAAATAAGTAAACATGTGTTTCAGGTTTTTTGAAAATTCATTCCCTATGGGGGTTAAATGGAGGGTTAAAGTTTGTATGGGGAAATAAGATTAGTTGGGCTATTTTATTCGAAACTTCGCATGAATGTTTTTAACAATAAATAAGTAAACACGTGTTTCAGGTTTTTTGAAAATTCATTCCCTATGGGGGTTAAATGGAGGGTTAAAGTTTGTATGGGGAAATAAGATTAGTTGGGCTATTTTATTCGAAACTTCACATGAATGTTTTTAACAATAAATAAGTAAATACGTGTTTCAGGTTTTTTGAAAATTCATTCCCTATGGGGGTTAAATGGAGGGTTAAAGTTTGTATGGGGAAATAAGATTAGTTGGGCTATTTTATTCGAAACTTCACATGAATGTTTTTAACAATAAATAAGTAAAC
Source organism: Thaumatotibia leucotreta (assembly GCA_025490895.1). NCBI lineage: Eukaryota > Metazoa > Arthropoda > Insecta > Lepidoptera > Tortricidae > Thaumatotibia > Thaumatotibia leucotreta. The sequence goes on along the minus strand of JALPQI010013313.1, from coordinate 977 downwards.
ACGTGTTTCAGGTTTTTTTGAAAATTCATTCCCTATGGGGGTTAAATGGAGGGTTATAGTTTGTATGGGAAAATAAGATTAGTTGGGCTATTTTATTTGAAACTTCACAGGAATGTTTTTAATAATAAATAAGTAAACATGTGTTTCAGGTTTTTTGAAAATTCATTCCCTATGGGGGTTAAATGGAGGGTTAAAGTTTGTATGGGGAAATAAGATTAGCTGGGCTATTTTATTCGAAACTTCACACGAATGTTTTTAACAATAAATATTTAAGTAAACACGTGTTTCAGGTTTTTTGAAAATTCATTCCCTATGGGGGTTAAAGTTTGTATGGGGAAATAAGATTAGTTGGGCTATTTTATTCGAAACTTCGCATGAATGTTTTTAACAATAAATAAGTAAACACGTGTTTCAGGTTTTTTGAAAATTCATTCCCAAAATTGATGTTTATGGATGTGGGTTAAATGGAAGGTTAAAGTTTGTAAGGAGGAACCAGATTCGTTGGGCTATTTAATTGAAAACGTCATAGAAGTGTTGTTGCCAATGAAGAAGTAGGTACTTATCTACATACCTCTACCATGTTATATAGTACGAGTATTTTACCTCGAGTACTTGTATAAAAAAAATACTCCTAAGGGGGTAAAAATGGGGTTGAACGTTTGTATGAAAAAAAGTTTAGTTTTAGATTAAGAAATTGCATGTTGCGTAAACTAATTTAGAATAAAAATCTAAGAAAAGTAATTCCAGGATTTTTCAAAATTCACCTCCTATAGAGTTGAAATGGGGCTCCAAAGTTTGTATGGTGAAACAAGATTAGTTGGACTATTTTATCCGAAATTTCACAGGAGTATTCTGTAAATTAAATGAGAACATAAATAATTAATCTTTAGGTATTTAAAATTTTCGAAAAACAAACAAAGGTTAATTATTTACGTTTACTTCTGGTTCTAGAGATTCCAAATTTAGCACGTAGGTTC
>JALPQI010013312.1:0-45520 GCA_025490895.1 Thaumatotibia leucotreta | reverse complement strand
AAAATTCGGGTTCCACGTTTGATAAATTCAAATCCAGTTATACAGTATTTTACATATTTATTTAATATCCTTGTTAAATTAATACAGATATAATCTTCAGCGATCCGTTTCTTTTCTTTTCAATTCTTTATCTCCCATTTTTCTTCTTTTGTTTTTCAACCAGCACGTTATGACATTCATTCCTATTTTTTTAAATTATAAAGACTACTTTACACAATGGTAAATTAATATTCACAGACTGAAAATATATTAAGACTCGTGTACACAATGTTTTTCTACATTAAAACAGAAGTTTGTTATTTTATATTGCGAAATCATCACATTCGGCCATCCGTACGAGTGCAACTCCTGGTGCATACGTGAACATAAGACTCGTACAGACCGCCTGATATTTTCTTAGACATATATTAGGTGTAGACACAAAATAACATAAGTAAAATTCTACGACAAAAAATTCAGACATGAATCAGATTTAAACAAATATCTGATTTTTTTTGTAGACTAACATATAACAACAACTTAATTTGAATAATAAATTATAACAAAATCTATCATCACATTCGGTTGATGATTTTACTTTTCAGTAATCATTTGCTCTAAAGGCAATACCTGTGATATAAGACTGCGATAGTACGCATTTTATACGAGATTACAATATTTTAAAAGTACTTAGCTGTAGTGAATGAAATCTCTTGATCAGATTAGGGCTTCCAATCCGAATATTCTGCTGAATTCAGTATTCGAAAAATACGGCATGAGGTATTCGAATATTTGGAAGCACTAGATCAGAAGATAGAATTCGAGACGGTTAACCCTTTACTTGGCAGTGTATATAAAATACATATTTATTTACCAACTATTTGTAATTTTATTAAATACAGAATTTTTTGCTCTACACAACGGCGAGGAGGCTAGAACGCACGATTTTTGTTTTAAATTCTGCCAATAAAAGGGTAATAACTGTAATAAGAACAAAATTCAATATGCTGTTACCCTTTTAAACGCCTTCCATCTAGCATCAAAATGTGATAAACACGCCAATATGTCTACTAATGAACAACGAAAATAAGCCACCAGCAAGACGACTAATTTGACAGCATACTCGATGATTACAACATTTACAACACACGGCTACTTTTGTGGTCTTGGCGTTCAAAGGGTTAAAGAGTTTCAAGGTAATTATGGTTTTAGTACTCTCATAAGTTTTATAAAGACACTACACAATAATATATCTCAAGCTTAATACAAATAATGATGTCATGACCAACTATTTTACATTTTCGGTCATAAAACAGCATTGAATCTCCAGTGAACCACTGTACAATATTTTTGAATCCCGTGAATGAGGCGGAAATTTACAAAATTATCATGGTATCAAGCAACAGTAAAACTAATGGATATTATATTACATTATTCGAATATATAATAATTTACCTACATCAATTAAACAATGTTCGAATAATCGTTTTGAAACAATCCCTATAGGTTGGCTCTTAGATAATGTTTTACTCTGTTGTAAACTACTTAGCGAATGCAAGAATTAACTACAATTTACCACTTATAATATTTATATTACTTTTAATTTTTAAGTAGTATTATGCACTGTTACAAATATTATTATTTTGTTTGCCCTTTTTTTTTTGTCGAACATAAGCATTATTCAAAATTTAATGCTATGACTATCTGAACCACTACTATGATTTAAATAAATAAATTCTTGAACTATACACTTCCAATTATCTGCACTCCCTTAACACACGTTATCAACCTCTCCTTTGTTGTTCTGTTCTATTATGGATTAATTTTCTCATCTATCGTGAAGCCGGCAGCCGCTTGCTCGTTTGCAGTCGGTGGAATGAATTGCTTTGGCTGTGGTTCTTTTTCAGGCCAAAGGATCTACAGCTCTGCTGACGCTGTACCCGATTCCTCTTTCTTCACTCATGCTGTAGTGTTCCTTCTCGCAGCTCCGCGGCCACGTTTGGCCTTGGTAGATGATGGTGTGGCCCGGCATGTATCTTTCGTTTTCGGCATTGTCTCTCTCGCTTAACATTATTCTCGTCGTAGTCCATAATCCCGGAAAATAAACGATAATAATTAATAAGGTGCAATTTAACCATAGGTAATAGCCTAAATCGACATGTCCTCGTAACATCGACAATATTATTCAGTCTCTCATGAAACATCATGACTCACTCTATTATGAACACTACGTAACCACATTTTTTTAAGGAACGTAGCTCTTTACAGTTTTGGAACATACATAGCTCCAATCTGACACACTTGGCCTGATATACATAGTTAAGGAGCATACATAGCTCCACTCAGACACACTTGGCCTGATATAGCTTAAGAGCATACATAGCTCCGTCCAGACACACTTGGTCTGAAAATCTTATGGAACATACATAGCTCCATTCAGACACACTTGGCCTGATATAGCTTAAGAGCATACATAGCTCTGTCCAGACACACTTGGCCTGAAAAATCTCATGGAACATAAATAGCACCATTTAAATATTACATGAGCCCCTGTGAGCACACAACCCTTGGCTCGTATCATCGCGTTATTTATTTAACAATTGTACACACTTTATAATTAAAGGTGCATTAAAATGTATTCATATTTGAATTACTAAAAACATAAGTGGCAATTATTACACTCAATCAGTCAATTATTATAAAGATAATGATTTAACATGAGGGACGAAAATGAAACATACCATATTAGGTAAGTACTAAATTATATTTCTTTTATGATAGTCGAAGATGACGCCTGATCAAATTATTATAATTTTATTATTCGTGAGCTTTCCAATAGTCAAATGAATAATCATGCTTCATTCAGTTATATATTACTCATATATTATTATACCTACTTCCATAGCCATAAGTAGGTAACATCATTATTATAATAAACTCTTGTTAGCGTAAAACAACTTAAAGTATATGTTTATTTGAAGTCAATTTATATAATTTAAGTTGAAAAATAGTCCAACAAATAGTCGTTCAAGTTAGAGCACAGTTTCAAAGTATTTTATTTGATAGAGCATTCGTGGGTGGGTATTCAAATGTGAAGTAATGAAAATGAATCAATATAATTTTTAAACCACATGGTAACAGGCGAAATTTTGTACCTTTTGTGTATCATAGTTTACATGATTTATAAAGTCTAACTTAAAGAATATTCAAAGGAGTACCTGCATACAAATATAAATTATGAAAGATTTTTCCCGCTACTATAGTTTTAGAGTCAACTTAAAACCTTAGGCCAGTGACAGCGAGTGTTAAGTTAGAACATTGTTGACTTATTTTAAAAGACTTTATTATCAAAATAGAATAACTTGGATTCTACTTTATAATTAATTAGACATTTGAGCGCCAATCTGCGATTCAAATTTGCCATGCCACACGTGCTAAGCGGTGAAGAATAGATTAGTTAAGAAAGACATAATGTCGACATTATCCACAAATATGCTGATTGTTATTATCGATATATTTTTTTAATATAATTAACACCAAAGGCTGGAGTGGCATAATTTCAGGCGTAATATGTAGGCTGTGACTGGAACCATCTCTGATTTAATTCTGAGTAGTTAAATAAAATTGTAGTAAAATTAATCGAATTCCAATTTTGTTTCTTCTAAAAGATCAATGCTAGTATTACTCACGAATTGCCTCACTCACGACGTACATCTTTTTGTAATTTTTCAAAACAAAATAATGTGAAACGTTAAATATGTCATTAAAACATTTTTACTTCTTATTGTATAATTAGGTAGTGAAAACCATAAAAATATGTGGCGTTTTGATAGACTGCCCCTTCTAACCTATTTGATTCAGGAAAGATAAAGTTTATTTTTCAAACATTAATTTCATAATGACGAATTATTAGACTAATATCATCTTTTTCAAATATTATTCTAAGATTACCGGACGAAAAATCCTGCTTACCTTCACAACACAAGTTTTTAATGCCAACTTTGCATCGGTAAGTCAATACGTATTTTAAAAATAAAGCGTTATAACCATTGATATAAATAAAAGGGGTAGATATGGTACCAGGCGCACGATCGTGTGCTAGCAAATATAGGTTCACAGCCAGCAATGAGACAACACCGGCATTGTCATCGTCGTAATTTTGGTATTGCCCAAGAAATGTGTCATGTTGTGCCTTTTTTCAATGCTTCAACAACTCCAAATATAGAAACAAAACTCATGGCATCACTTTTTATTCATGTAAGTATCGTTTTAATTATTAAAACAAAAATATTTAGCAATTCAAATACACAAAAATAAATTTGTAAATGAGTGAGCGAACTAGTTAATTGCGGTACTCATAGGAGAAACACGATTATCCGACACTGAAACATTACGTAGTTAAAAAATAGCAATATGTTTTTCCTAACCCTGACATCCTAGTACTTCTGACCCAAGTATTAACTATAAAACCTACTTAAATGTATAATTAAATAACTACACCAAAAGAACTGTCAACATTCAGAGGAGAGTGTGTGTACCTATTCCAGTAGCGAGAGTTTCGTATCAACCGAAAGACCTTGCCTTGCCTTACAGAAAATAGTAATAGGTACGTAGCTTAGGTAAACTAATTCTGACGAAATTCTGGAAAACTATATCGGCTATTTAGTAAAATGTTCCACTTTGTTGACTAAAAAGAAACATATTCCAATAAAGATTGTGGCCAAACAAATTCAAATAGCAAATACGCAACGGGTTGATATAAATCGAAGCACTATAGACTCATTTCAAATTGACAAAATTGGGAATCTCCTATTCACACGTGTATTGCACACGCACCAATATTTAACTGTACGCATGGCCTTTTTTTATATTAGACCTTTAACGTGGTCATTGGGCCCGTAGCCCAATGGCCAATGTAAAGTTCTGTAGCACCATTTGTAACTTAAATTATTATGAATCATATTATTCTTACGGATACATACAAGTACAACACGAAAAACAAAACTTAAATGCTCTATCTAAATAACTCAAAACTGTGGATGAATCAAATAATTGTGAGCGACATAATGGTTGAGTATCATGATACTTATAGTTCTAAAAATGTTAAGAAATATTTATAGCCAACTTAAAAAGGCTCTCCGCTTCACAGACGCAACTAGATTAAATTTAAATCTATTTAACTGTCATAAAATAAGTTATTGTATTCCGAATACAGTATTCGACTGAACATCATATGGCATATTATTATTCATCTCTCTCATTATGGTAGTCACATTAAGAAAATAACTACTTATTATTTAATTGACTTATGACCTGACGAAACACATATACAATTTAACAATGTCTAAGATTATTTTTGTTTACTGACCGTACTTACTATTTCTAGTAGTTAAAACTGTTATTTTCACGAATTATCATTTGTAGACATCTACCGCAAAATATTGTCATCCCGCGTACTCGCCCATGTCAATTGTATTGGTTTTATTTATATTACTCGTTCTGTACGTATACTTTATAGTAGTGTGTCAGTATCCGTACGTGCTAGATCACATTCTCGTTCAACTAAGAACGTCACCTGTCTTCCTCTTTTGATATGTCAAGAGTCATATGTAACATAATATTTTTTTGTATGATCTAGTGTAGCTTTATCCCCCCAAAATAAATATTAAAGTCTTAATTTATAATATATTTCTACGATTTTTGAGAATGAGGTAATAAAATTTGCCAATGGTTGAATTTTGTTCGATTATGTTTCTATGTAACGATGAACGGATTATAATATAATAATATATAAAGCCGTATAACGAGATATTACTCTTATGTTATTATAAATAATTGCAGAGTTGTATATTTGCTCATACAAGAGAAAATAAAATGGTTAGTCTAACTCGTATTCAGAACGTGGTGTGTCCGCAAGCACGGCTACTAAGAACAGAACAGATCGGTCGTTCGTTATTACAAACAGAAAGTACTTTTTACACTAAACAAATCGTATATTTTTCTTTAGCCATTAAATGCATAGTGATGTATATATCCATCATGTATTCTCGACTCTATTGACAACATGTCAGAATTCAAATTTAAATAAATCTTTATCAAGGACATGCAATTAGGGATTAATAAAGTAATTATAAAAGTACTGTTGGTACTCTTTAAATTAAGTACATCAGTGAAAATGTACCTTTATACTATATACTATTCATGTGCACAAAAATTCTAGTACAAATGATATAAATTACCTTATTGGCTCGCAGATTATTCCCACTTCCGAGTTTTGATAAATTCAAATCCAGTTATACAGTATTTTACATATTTATTTAATATCCTTGTTAAATTAATACAGATATAATCTTCAGCGATCCGTTTCTTTTCTTTTCAATTCTTTATCTCCCATTTTTCTTCTTTTGTTTTTCAACCAGCACGTTATGACATTCATTCCTATTTTTTTAAATTATAAAGACTACTTTACACAATGGTAAATTAATATTCACAGACTGAAAATATATTAAGACTCGTGTACACAATGTTTTTCTACATTAAAACAGAAGTTTGTTATTTTATATTGCGAAATCATCACACACGTATGTGTATTAGTCGAAAACGAGTATAATGACAAAAATGACAAAAAAGAGAAGAAAATTGTGCCGCCATCTTGGATCTTAAAATGGACCCTAAATTCGGGTTCCACGTATGAGTATTAGTCGAAAACGAGTACAATGACAAAAATGACAAAAAAAAGAAAAAAATTGTGCCGCCATCTTGGATCTTAAAATGAACCCTAAATTCGGGTTCCACGTATGTGTTTTAGTCGAAAACGAGTACAATGACAAAAAAAAAAGAAAAAAATTGTGCCGCCATCTTGGATCTTAAAATGGACCCTAAATTCGGGTTCCACGTATGGGTATTAGTCGAAAACGAGTACAATGACAAAAATGAGAAAAAAAAATAAAAAAATGTGCCACCATCTTGGATCTTAAAATGAACCCTAAATTCGGGTTCCACGTATGAGTATTAGTCGAAAACGAGTACAATGACAAAAATGAAAAAAAAAAGAAAAAAATTGTGCCGCCATCTTGGATCTTAAAATGGACCCTAAATTCGGGTTCCACGTAGAGGTGTGCGCCACGCCGGCGCGGCGGCGCCGCGCCGCGGGACCCACGCCGCCGCCGCCGCCGAGGTTTTCAAAAACCCACGCCGCGACAAAAATTTTACGGAATAAAATCATTTAAATTACGCGCCACGCTGATCATATTGACATTAAACAACAATATGCTTGCGAATATCGACAAGCGGTTCCCTCTGACCCAAAAGATTGTATGCACAGCATTTCTGGATTGCAGATTTTCAGATATTGATACGCACCTACGAAAAAAATACACTACTTGGGCAGAATTCTTTCCAATTGTACAGATTTATTTACAGAATTCCAAGTCTACACATTCCCAATACTACAGATTTACAAACTTACAGAATCCCAATACTTTAATTTTCCAACATTACGGTTGCCCATGTCTACAGATTTTCAATATTACTGATTGATTCCTATGTCTACAGATTCCATATTCTCTAGATTTCACGTCTACTGATTCCCAACTGTAATGCTTTTTTCAACACACTTGCTTGAAAGTCATAACGTAGGTCTTATTGAACCGCTTTTAGGCTTATAATCCTAGGTATTACTAGCTGTGTGTTTTTTCATTATATACATTCTTTGCATCGTCGATCCCACAGTGTCTGAAGACAAAAGTCTTCAATCAGTGCTTCCTACCCGTCATGACGTACGGAGCCGAAACGTGGACACTAACGGTACGGCTGGTCCACAAGTTCAAGGTCGCTCAACGAGCTATGGAAAGGGCAATGCTCGGCGTCTCTTTGCGGGATCGAATCAGAAATGAGGTTATCCGGCAGAGAACCAAAGTGATCGACTTAGCCCACCGTGTTAGCAAGCTGAAGAGGCAGTGGGCTGGCCTTATTATCCGTAGAACCGACTGGCTGAACGAGTTCTTGAGTGCAGATCGCGTCTCGGCAAGCGTAGTGTAGGACGCCCTCAGGCAAGGTGCAGCGACGATTTGCGCAGGATGGCTGGCAGGAGCTTGATGCGAGCAGCCAAAGATCGAAAACGGTGGCGTGAAATTGGGGAGGCCTATATCCAGCAGTAGACTGCGATAGGCTGCTGATGATGATGGAGGTTTTTTCATTATTTACGTTAGGCCACCATATGAGGTTTAATGACTGTCTATTAACTGATTCTATTAATTTTAGTGTTTGCAATTGATGATTTTTGTGCTTCTTGAATAAGATTAAGATATTTTTAGAGGAAGAAAAATTGGCATTTGAAAAAATTTGCTGTGGCTTTGCACGGCTTAGAAATAGACAACTGCAGCTTCGCCTCATAATACCTACGTAAAATAGGCGAAAACATGGTTTTGTGTTCCCTGATTCCTCCTCCAAAAATAGACCAATTTGTAACAATTCTTTTTTCATAAGCATTTTAAGAAAGGTATTTCTCATGTCGGTATGTTTCCTCTTTTTGGACAGAATACGAAATATTTATTTATGAGTATATTAAACGCATTTAAAATTTGGCTTGCAGTTTTTGTAGGCTTGTAATAATAACGTCAAAGAAAGCAAAATATACAAAAATAGATTTTATATTTAAAAAAAAAAATCGTGTGTTTATACACCGATGTATGTATGACTAGCAGTGTGGGCGATGATGGTACTATAAAGAGGTTGTAAAGCTGGGTACCTGTAGTATTTGAAATCATCATATATAATCTGCAGTACCTATTGGATAATTCGTAGTACTGGGAACCTATAGTATTGGGAATCTGTAGTGTTGGGTATTTGTAGCATTTAAAATTCGTATTATTGGGAATAAGTTTGTACAATCAGGAATGCATACTATTGACAATATTTGAAGTATTATCTCTTATCTGTAGTATCAGGAATCTTTAGTATTGGGAATCTGTAGACGACTCGATCCAGGCCTACTACCGCGTTTTTCGCGGTAGGGCCGCTGTGCGAGTTAATAAAATATTTTTCGTACACGATAATAATCATGACAATTTCCGCATAAAATGCAATCTATAACTTTGTTTCATGTTTATTTTTTTAATAATAAACTTGTCCTAAACAATATCTAAGTTTTTAATATCTTCTCTTCCTTATATGTATGAACGTACAGGGTAACAACTTGACCTTGACGCCGGCGTGGCGCCGCCACGCCGGCAAAATTTTGCGGCGCGCCGCCGCCGGCGATTTCTATGCCGGCGCACACCTCTTTCCACGTATGTGTTTTAGTCGAAAACGAGTACAATGACAAAAATGAGAAAAAAAAATAAAAAAAATGTGCCACCATCTTGGATCTTAAAATGAACCCTAAATTCGGGTTCCACGTATGAGTATTAGTCGAAAACGAGTACAATGACAAAAATGAAAAAAAAAAGAAAAAAATTGTGCCGCCATCTTGGATCTTAAAATGGACCCTAAATTCGGGTTCCACGTATGTGTTTTAGTCGAAAACGAGTACAATGACAAAAATGACAAAAAAAAGAAAAAAATTGTGCCGCCATCTTGGATCTTAAAATGGACCCTAAATTCGGATTCCACGTATGTGAATTAGTCGAAATCGAGTATAATGACAAAAATTGCAAAAATGTGTCGCCATCTTGGATCTAATGGACCCTACAGTCGGATTCCGACTGTACATACCTGTATCATCATCATCATCATCATCATCATATCAGCCGAAAGACGTCCACTGCTGAACATAGGCCTCCCCCAAAGATTGCCACAATGACCGGTCCTGCGCCACCCGCATCCAGCGGACTCCTGCGACCTTCACCAGGTCATCGGTCCACCTTGTGGGGGGGCTACCCACGCTACGCCTTCCGGTACGCGGCCGCCACTCAAGAACCTTCCCGCCCCAACGGCCATCGGTTCTACGCGCAATGTGCCCCGCCCACTGCCACTTCAGTTTAGCGATACGGAGTGAAAATAATATTAAAATTCGCACGTCCTAACATTAAAGTAATTAAAAAGTAATCTAGAAGTATGGTCAAAGATTCCAGTAATTTTGAATCGACATGTTGATTCCAAAGTATTAGTAATGCTAATATGCTATAGATTATTACTGACTCCTTCATACGTCATTGTAATATTCCGTTTCACGACATTACATTACAAGTAATATGCTACCCATAAGTACATTACAAAGTAAAATCAAGTAATATTGTAATCGGGAATTGATTACGAAATGCCCAACTCTGTTATTAGCCTAATATTTCTATCCGGCCTCTTTTCCAGACCACAAACTCAGACAAACATAAACATGAATGTATAACAGGACGTAGTTATGCAAAAAGGGACCAATCCACATGAATTTGTCATTTCAAAGATTGACTTGTTTATTTTGATTAAAGGTGTTAATTAGAATGAAAATTTCTTGTGGGTTGGTCCCCTTTTGCATAACTACGTCCAACAGACAACTCACCTCAACGGATATAGCAACTTTCTCAATCGGCCCATCGCCTCCAATCTGCCCGAAGTAATATCTCTCCATCGAAACCGTCTCCTCCGGTTTCATCTCCTTCTTTATGTTCTTCAGCGGTATATCATCCAAGTCGTCGTCCACGTAGGATCGTACTGCTTTACGTCGGGAGCGGGGCGTAAGTGCCGGTTCTTCTTTTTCTTTTTCTTTCTCCTTTTCTTTTTCCTTCTTCTGGTCTCGTTCTTGCTTGATCTTTGTGCGGCGAAGGGCGAGGGGTATCTGAGAACAACGTTTCAAGTTAATATCGAAATTTTAGTAACAAACTTCGGGAACCTACACATCTTTTCGTCCAATATTCCGCAGTGTTTGAAGACGAGTCTTTGATCAGTGTGTGTTGCCAGTGATGACATACGAAACGTGGTCGCTTACAATGGACCTCAGAAGAAGTCTCAAAGTCAGCCAAAGGGCAATGGAGAGGGCTATGCTAGGTATAGTCTCTCTGCGAGATCGTACTAGAAATGAAGCCATCCGCAGGATAACCAGACGTAACCGATATAGCTCTCCGAATCGCTAAACTGAAGTGGCAGTGGGCGGGGCACATTGCACGTAGAACTGATGGCTAACGGGCGGAAAGGTTCTCGAGTGGCGGCCACGTACCAGAAGGCAGAGCGTGGGTAGGCTTCCAAAAGGTCACTGACGACCTGGTGAAGATCGCAGGAGCCTGAATACGGATGGCGCAAGACCGGTCATTGAGGGTGTGGGTCAAAGTTAATTTCGTTGTCTTGTTTCATACCACTCTGTCACGCTTTTAGTTGCCGTTTCGACTCAGTATATTAAAAAAAATCCGGTGCACTTGTATTTCTTTTTCACGCTACATTTTAATCTATACATCAGAAATTGAAATCAAAACATCATCTCATACATAAATCACCACTGCGTCACGTTTTTAGGGACTCAAAATAAGACAACGAAAATAATTTTGACCCATGTACAGCAGTGGACATCTTGGTGGCTGAAATGACGACACAATGAGAGTTTCCAGCAGTGGGACTGAAATGACGACCCAATACTGACCTCCTCCTCATCATCATCAGGCACGTAGAGGGTCTTCTCCTTCTTCTTCTTGCGCGGTGGAGGCTCTGGAGTCGGCTCCTTCTTGACCGGTCTCTTCCACCGCCGATGTTGAGGCTTCTTCCAGGTTCTTTGATTTCTGAAGAACAATGTTGCGAGGGACGGGCAGATGAGCTCGGGCTACCAAACTAGACGGTGGTTTGACTCGTATATCACGTACCGGAAAGCATAGCCTGGCCTCCCACAAGGTAGACTGGTGGTGGACCTGGTGAAACTCGCAGGAGTCTACGCAGGACCGGTCATTATGGCAATCATTCCAGCTATGCTATTCTCTTATTGACACATTCGACGCTGCGTTCGTCAACGAGCTCGATGTCGAGACAGCCTTGTCTAAAATCCTAGCTGTTTGATTTGACATTAGGAATCGAGGCTGTGAGCGAGCTTGTGGGCGAGTTCGTCGCTGTTTTTCGTTAGAGAATACGAAGTTCATACATTAAACGTAAAACTTTCGACGCAATGTAGTTCCAGCTCACGCCGCATTCGTCGCCGAGCACTAGTGTCGTTTAAAGTACATTAGTGAATACCATTTTTAGGCGACGCTGCCGCAGCACTGACACAGCGCTGACAGCAAGGCGGTTTCCTTAGTGAATAACACTGCTGGTCTATGTCCATCAGCAGTGGGACTGAAATGACGACACAAGTACTGACCTCTTCCTCATCATCATCAGGCACGTAGAGGGTCTTCTTCTTCTTCTTGCGCGGTGGAGGCTCTGGAGTCGGCTCCTTCTTGACCGGTCTCTTCCACCACCGATGTTAAGTGTTCTTCCAGGTTCTTTGATTTCTGCACAATAATGTTGCGAGGCACCAGCAGGTGAGCTAGGGCTACCAAACTACACGGTGGTTTGACTCATCACGTACCGGAAGGCATAGCCTGGGTAGGCCTCCCACAAGGTCTGGTGGTGGACCTGGTGAAAGTCGCAGGAGTCTACGGCGCAGGACCCGTCATTATGGCAATCATTCCAGCTATGCTATTCTCTTATTGACACATTCGACGCTGCGTTCGTCAACGAGCTCGATGTCGAGACAGCCTTGTCTAAAATCCTAGCTGTTTGATTTGACATTAGGAATCGAGGCTGTGAGCGAGCTTGTGGGCGAGTTCGTCGCTGTTTTTCGTTAGAGAATACGAAGTTCATACATTAAACGTCAAACTTTCGACGCAATGTAGTTCCAGCTCACGCCGCATTCGTCGCCGAGCACTAGTGTCGTTTAAAGTACATTAGTGAATACCATTTTTAGGCTCGACGCTGCCGCAGCACTGACACAGCGCTGACAGCAAGGCGGTTTCCTTAGTGAATAACACTGCTGGTCTATGTCCATCAGCAGTGGGACTGAAATGATGACACAAGTACTGACCTCCTCCTCATCATCATCAGGCACGTAAAGGGTCTTCTCTTTCTTCTTCTTGCGCGGTGGAGGCTCTGGAGTCGGCTCCTTCTTGCGGCGGCCGCGTTTGCCGCGACCGGTCTCTTCCACCGGCGGTGTTGAGGCTTCTTCAGTGTTCTTTGTTTTCTGTGACACAAGAATATTGCAAAAAAATTGTGAGTGAATTAATGACTCAATGTGACTTGCATAAAAATTTTAAACAACAAACTTTTTGCAGAATCTTACAGTTGCTATTAAATCTGCTCTCAGTACAGTCAAGGGCAGAAATATCTGTACACTTTTTTACTTATGTCTGGAGCATAAGATTTAAAGTCGTATATATATATTTATGCCCCTGACTGTACAAAAAAAAAGAACATTTGAAGGGTCCACGGAAAGAACATGTCTAGTCAATTCAAATTACAGAAGGAAAAACCATCTTACTTTTAACAGAATAAGGTGTGAATTTGCCCTGATTTTTTAAGCTTTGGACATGTTTTTTCCGTAGACCCTTCATTTATTTCAAATTCCCCTCGTGTTTATATGACAAGTTGTTTTGTGTGTGACCTCAACTCTCGTGGATGGAATTAACTACCTGTACAGCAAAACCGCATACAGGTGTAGTGAAAAATTACTTGCCTTCGGAAACGTTCGTAAACACATGCTGTTTCAGGCAGTGTCACCGAGTCTGACTGAAGTAGCATGACAGCTATTACTGTCAGTCTCAGTGAGATAGACTGAAACAGCATGACGTTGACGAACGTTTCCGAAGTAAGTCATTTCTCACTACATTTGTACACACAATGATATAAATTCATTTTTAGCGATGAAAATGGCGAAAGATTCATGTTCGAAACTTTCGAAAATTCCTATAAATTGAAACATGTAACTTTCGAAAAAAACAAAACTGAAGTATGTCTGCTTTTGACGCAAATATACCCCACTTCACATTTACGTCACATAGCCCATAGATTAATGATTCCAATTTGTAAATAAATAAATAAATATCTTGGGACATTTTACACAAATCAACCTAGTCCCACGGTAAGCTCAATTAAGGCTTGTAATGTGGGTACTAGACGACGATATATATAATAGATAGATACTTATATGCATAGACAGCCATGACCCAGGAACAAATATTTGTGATACAAAAATACACAAATAATGCCCTCGCCGGGATTCAAACCCGGAACCTCCAGCTTCGTAGGCAGGGTCGCTACCAACTAGGCTACGGGGATATGTAGTAATAATTCTATTGATATTTTCAATATCTTTAGCTAACTGATAATATAATATAATAATTCGAAAAATATGTTATAATGTAATTTACACGTAAAAAAACTGAAAGATTCAAAAGATTCAATCAAAGATCTAGAACGAAAGATACCGTATTTTATTGAAGAATACAGGGGCCTTTGAAAGATACACGTATCTTTCGTGTAATTTTCATCGCTATTCACTTTATTCATTCGTGAATTCACCTGTAAAATCGTATTTACCTTGGTCGGGTATTTCCAGTTCTTGAACGGGTTGGCAGCAATCTTGTTCAGTCGGACCGTGATGGCGTCCTTGGATTCACACTTGGTTTGCTCAGCGATGTGAAGCACGATGTTGTCGAACGCCTGCCCGGGCGAGATTCCGAACCTGCACAATGGTTCATAAATATCTTGGGACAGCTCTCACAAATAAATCTAGTCGCACGGTAAGCTCAATTAATGCTTGTGATGTGAGTACCAGGCGAAGATATACACACCGTGGGCTGTTTAAACCAGAAAGATTTTAACCACGCATTTTTGATGTAAAAACAAACAAAAAATGTTATATGACTTTTGTCATTTTTGGCGAAAAAATATATATTTTTTTAATTTCTTTTTAATTTTTTTTACATTTTTGAATGTATTTTAACATAAAAAATAAATGTTATTCATAAAACTAGCAGTTACAATGAGTGTTAACGTTTTTTTTTTTACAAAAACCTCATTTTTTTAAAGGTTGTATTTGTCACTTTTGACATCTATTAATGAGGTTAGTGTGACTATTCTCCATAATGGCACCAACGCCGTTAAAAAGACCTTTTGTACTGAGTAACAATTAGAAAATATGTTTTTTTTATTGGTAATAACTCTGAAACTAGGCGATATCCAGAAAAGTTTATACGACATTATAGTTTCTAAATGTGGTCAGGAATACACTGTTAAAATTGGTCGGGTTTAAACAGCCCACGGTGTATAACAGATAGACAAATATAGATACTTAAATACATAGACAGCCATGACCAAGGAACATATATATTCTTCTTCTACCTAGCGTTATCCCGGCCTTTGCCAGGGTCCGCTTTCCTGCTACATTTCCTCCTCTTTGCACGATCCTGGGCATCTTCTACTGTAAGCCCACTCACACTCATGTCAGCCTTCACGACATCGCTTCTTTGGTCTGCCACGGGGTCGGGGGCCGTCAAGGGCTAGGTTAAGGCATATGTTTCCTACGTAGTCAGGTGACCTACGACATTGTGATAAAGAAATGCACAAATAGCGACTACGTGTTCTGGAACATTCTCGGCACGATCCTCCGCAACCTCACCTCTCCCTCCACACCAGCTCGTCCAGGAACTGCTGTATGATCTGCCTGGACAGCAGCGACAGTGTTCTGGAACATTCTCGGCACGATCCTTGACAACCTCACCTCTCCCTCCACACCAGCTCGTCCAGGAACTGCTGTATGATCTGCCTGGACAGCAGCGACAGTGTTCTGGAACATTCTCGGCACGATCCTTGACAACCTCACCTCTCCCTCCACACCAGCTCGTCCAGGAACTGCTGTATGATCTGCCTGGACAGCAGCGACAGTGTTCTGGAACATTCTCGGCACGATCCTTGACAACCTCACCTCTCCCTCCACACCAGCTCGTCCAGGAACTGCTGTATGATCTGCCTGGACAGCAGCGACAGTGTTCTGGAACATTCTCGGCACGATCCTTGACAACCTCACCTCTCCCTCCACACCAGCTCGTCCAGGAACTGCTGTATGATCTGCCTGGACAGCAGCGACAGTGTTCTGGAACATTCTCGGCACGATCCTTGACAACCTCACCTCTCCCTCCACACCAGCTCGTCCAGGAACTGCTGTATGATCTGCCTGGACAGCAGCGACAGCGTGTTCTGGAACATTCTCGGCACGATCCTTGACAACCTCACCTCTCCCTCCACACCAGCTCGTCCAGGAACTGCTGTATGATCTGCCTGGACAGCAGCGACAGCGTGTTCTGGAACATTCTCGGCACGATCCTTGACAACCTCACCTCTCCCTCCACACCAGCTCGTCCAGGAACTGCTGTATGATCTGCCTGGACAGCAGCGACAGTGTTCTGGAACATTCTCGGCACGATCCTTGACAACCTCACCTCTCCCTCCACACCAGCTCGTCCAGGAACTGCTGTATGATCTGCCTGGACAGCAGCGACAGCGTGTTCTGGAACATTCTCGGCACGATCCTTGACAACCTCACCTCTCCCTCCACACCAGCTCGTCCAGGAACTGCTGTATGATCTGCCTGGACAGCAGCGACAGTGTTCTGGAACATTCTCGGCACGATCCTTGACAACCTCACCTCTCCCTCCACACCAGCTCGTCCAGGAACTGCTGTATGATCTGCCTGGACAGCAGCGACAGTGTTCTGGAACATTCTCGGCACGATCCTTGACAACCTCACCTCTCCCTCCACACCAGCTCGTCCAGGAACTGCTGTATGATCTGCCTGGACAGCAGCGACAGTGTTCTGGAACATTCTCGGCACGATCCTTGACAACCTCACCTCTCCCTCCACACCAGCTCGTCCAGGAACTGCTGTATGATCTGCCTGGACAGCAGCGACAGTGTTCTGGAACATTCTCGGCACGATCCTTGACAACCTCACCTCTCCCTCCACACCAGCTCGTCCAGGAACTGCTGTATGATCTGCCTGGACAGCAGCGACAGCGTGTTCTGGAACATTCTCGGCACGATCCTTCGCAGGTACTCCATGATATTCGCGTTGCTATTCCGCGCCGGGGTGTCGGTATGCGACGATGATTGGTGAACGTTCTTGAAGCCCATGGAGACCAAGGTTCCTTTGTCCACCGTGAGGTCTGTGAGAATGACGGAAGAAGGGTGGACCCAGGTGACGAGAGGTTCTAGGATCTTCTGGAAGCGCTTTTTGTAGTTTTTCTCGTGCTCCGCTAGAGGTTCTACGGCGCGTAGTCGGATCTGGAATAAAAACACGTGTTTAGTTTTTGGTATGACAATTCTGAAAGTGCAAAATTATATGGAATGTCTGAGAATAATTGGATCCTCAAGCATTTCTACTACGAAAAAGAACACTAATATGAAATACCACTTATGTTATGTCATACCAAACCGTCTGTCAATATGAAATCGAACGCAAAACAACATTGTACGGGAAGTTTCATAATACAATCTGTTGACTACATCAAGTGTGGTTGGTGAAACCTGTCTTAAATCGGAGCTAGGTAGGACAAGACCTTGGGAACAGTAGCCCACACGCTTCAAATTTTTCAGAGCCAGTAGACCCTGGGAGTCACCTTCTCAGTGGGGTCGAGCACGTTCACTCCCACCTTGCCGGAGCCGCTGAGACTCATGTGCTGGTGGTCCCACTTCCACCTTCTTGCCGAGGAGACTTGCTGGTGGACGGCTGATGTCCAGCAGTGGACCCTGGGACTGTACCCACCAGCTTCTCAGTAGGGTCGAGGACTCCCAGCACCTCGACCTTGACCTGGCGCTGCGTGCCGTCGTGGCTGGTGGTGCCGAGCGAGATGACTCCCACTTCCACCTTCTTGCCGAGGAGACTTGTGCTGGTGGACGGCTGATGTCCAGCAGTGGACCCTGGGACTGTACCCACCAGCTTCTCAGTAGGGTCGAGCACTCCCAGCACCTCGACCTTGACCTGGCGCTGCGTGCCGTCGTGGCTGGTGGTGCCGAGCGAGATGACTCCCACTTCCACCTTCTTGCCGAGGAGACTTGTCATGTCATGTCACTCAAGAACGGTCTGAAGAAGTTGTGGCTCTCCGACAGTTTGTGAAATGGTTGAGTATTTTATTTTATTTATAGATATGTATTATATGTATTTTACATTATAACTATATGTATAGTTTATGTACGAATTAAGCATAGTAGGTAATATAGTATATTTTTAGTAGTCATTCAAATCACGCACTGTACACGTTTGTTTGTCTATCTCTTGTTTCATATAGTTCACTCTTTTGCTCAAAGGTTAACTGGAAGAGATCCCTTACAGGGATAAGTTCGCCCTTGTACCTTTTTGAATTGTTGTGTATTTTTTTTACCTGTTTTATTTGTGTGCAATAAAGAATTTACATACACACATACTTGTGCTAGTGGACGGCTGATGTCCAGTAGTGGACCCTGCAGCTTCTCAGTAGGGTCGAGCACTCCCAGCACCTCGACCTTGACCTGGCGCTGCGTGCCGTCGTGGCTGGTGGTGCCGAGCGAGATGACTCCCACTTCCACCTTCTTGCCGAGGAGACATGTGCTGGTGGACGGCTGATGTCCAGCAGTGGACCTGGGACTGTACCCACCTGCCCGTCGTGGCTGGTGGTGCCGAGCGAGATGACTCCCACTTCCACCTTCTTGCCGAGGAGACATGTGCTGGTGGACGGCTGATGTCCAGCAGTGGACCTGGGACTGTACCCACCAGCCCGTCGTGGCTGGTGGTGCCGAGCGAGATGACTCCCACTTCCACCTTCTTGCCGAGGAGACTTGCTGGTGGACGGCTGATGTCCAGCAGTGGACCCTGGGACTGTACCCACCAGCCCGTCGTGGCTGGTGGTGCCGAGCGAGATGACTCCCACTTCCACCTTCTTGCCGAGGAGACTCATGTGCAAAGCCCGGACGACGGGAACAAAAATGAACTGTTACTAGTGCTTAATGAAATATCGACTATTCTATCGACATCTATATGAACGATTTTTTAATTTGAAATTTATAGATTATGCTAATTGGCCGTGTGGTGACGGCAGAAAGAATACATTTGTCACCACCCCAACTCCTCCTGCGGGTGTCGTAAGAGTCGACTAAGGGATTGAAGTGTCACTGACCATGTTTGATTAAAGATTGATGATGGGCAGCAGCGTCATCATAGTGGACACATTACTGCGATCGCCAATCCGCTTGCCCAGCGTGGCGATTATGGGCATTTACCTCCTAATGCGTCTATACGCATAGTTAATAGGAGAGGCCTACGTCCAGCAGTGGACTATCATAGGCTGATGATGATGATGATGATGAGATTATGCTAATTATGTTTCCCTAGTAGTTCCACTTCTTTTTAAAATTAATCTTTTTTTTGTCAACGCATTCTGAACTACTAATTTTGAACGACATTGAAGCTGCTTTTTAGGCTTTAATTTCGGTCCTAATGGTACTAGGTATTATTGACATATTATTGTTTATCAATGCCTCTGATTACAGTGAGGTTGCATAAATTACTGTTGATCAATACATTTCTAATTCATAAAATATTGGTACAGATGTCGATAAAATAGTCGATAATTAACTAAGCACTAGTGACAAACGCATTTTTGCTCCCGTCATCCGGGGTTTGCTTATGTGCTGGTGGACGGCTGATGTCCAGCAGTGGACCCGGGACTGTACCCACCAGCTTCTCAGTAGGGTCGAGGACTCCCAGCACCTCGACCTTGACCTGGCGCTGCGTGCCGTCGTGGCTGGTGGTGCCGAGCGAGATGACTCCCACTTCCACCTTCTTGCCGAGGAGACTCATGTGTGATAGGCTAGCACAATCCTACACGTTCGTCACGTAGACAACGTAGTAGAGATTAAATGTAGATTAAACACCTCTCCATGACGATAAAGGATTGCCTCTTATAACACGTACAAAACATGTATATAGGAGGACGGTTCATTAGAATAAGGAGAGATGATACTGAGAAATACAATGGTTTAAACGTATCATAGTGTTTTCATATGTCACTCCCCCTCCTTGACACTGTGCCTATTTCAATGTGCTGGTGGACGGCTGATGTCCAGCAGTGGACCCGGGACTGTACCCACCAGCTTCTCAGTAGGGTCGAGGACTCCCAGCACCTCGACCTTGACCTGGCGCTGCGTGCCGTCGTGGCTGGTGGTGCCGAGCGAGATGACTCCCACTTCCACCTTCTTGCCGAGGAGACTTGCTGGTGGACGGGTGATGTCCAGCTGTGGACCTGGGACTGTACCCACCAGCCCGTCGTGGCTGGTGGTGCCGAGCGAGATGACTCCCACTTCCACCTTCTTGCCGAGGAGACTCATGTGCAAAGCCCGGACGACGGGACCAAAAATGAACTGTTACTAGTGCTTAATGAAATATCGACATTTATATGAACGATTTTTTAATTTGAAATTTATAGATTATGCTAATTATGTTTCCCTAGTAGTTCCACTTCTTTTTAAAATTAATCTTTTTTTTGTCAACGCATTCTGATATTTTTTGTGAATAATTTCGCCTTGAGGATGTAAAAGTAATTTTGAACGACATTGAAGCTGCTTTTTAGGCTTTAATTTCGGTCCTAATGGTACTAGGTATTATTGACATATTATTGTTTATCAATGCCTCTGATTACAGTGAGGTTGCATAAATTACTGTTGATCAATACATTTCTAATTCATAAAATGTTGGTACGGATGTCGATAAAATAGTCGTTTAACTAAGCACTAGTGACAAACGCATTTTTGCTCCCGTCATCCGGGGTTTGCTTATGTGCTGGTGGACGGCTGGTGTCCAGCAGTGGACCCTGAGACTGTACCCACCAGCTTCTCAGTAGGGTCGAGGACTCCCAGCACCTCGACCTTGACCTGGCGCTGCGTGCCGTCGTGGCTGGTGGTGCCGAGCGAGATGACGCCCACTTCCACCTTCTTCCCGGAGCCGCCGAGGAGACTCATGTGCTGGTGGATCGCTGATGTGCAGATAGCACGGAGCCAAGTGAAGAGGCCCTGGGGAAGATAAACTAGGTTATAATTATACCTAGATATTTTTCTAGCAGAAACGAGAGATTACCAAAATTAAACATCGACAAAATTGTTATCGATAAGTCAAGTCGATAAATAGATTAAATAAATAAATAATGCGAAGTAACTTTCAGATAAATTATAACCCCCTTATTCATAAACGTTTGCTAACTTAACAAGCCGCTAATAATTGTTTGTCCCTTTCCGTCTTAATAATGTGTCCATAACAGCAAAAGGGACAACCAATTATTAGCGGCTTGTTAAGTTAGCAAACATTTATGAATAAGGGGGTAAGAATGCAAATCTTATTCAAAACGATACATTCTTTTTCTGAAACCTTGTATTTTGTACCCATTAAAAGAACAAATACTGATAAGAAATACTAGTATTCAAACTAATTCCGGTTTTAACCCTACACTGCTGACCCGAGAAGAACCGGTAAGAAACTTGGCGGGACTTATTTTTTCAAACAATCATGGTACATCTTACAACTAACATGCATTAAAAAAAACATACAATTCATTTTAAATAAATTGAAATATGATAATAAGCTAGCAATATGGTTTCAACCAATTTGGGAGAAGCATTATGAGTAAGCATTCCATGAAAACATCTACTTTTTGTCGCTTACGACTCGCTATGCTAGCTGCTAGGAAAACTGCCAATCCAAAAGCTGTTATTATTATACCATAACTCAGCTGACTAATTAAAGTTTTCAAAAGTATTGAAAAGACATTATCGCTTACGACACGATTTTATGGAATGCTGCTGTGTTAGCTGAGCAATTCTTTTTATTTTTGCCACCAAAATGAAATATGAAATTTTAGGTAAATTTTATACTATTTCTACTCAGAATCACAAGCCGATTCCATTTCCGTCGAAAAAAAATGTGTCCCATGTTTTTTTTCCCTATTGTGTTACTATTTTCCATACACCTTCCATGGCGGTAACA
This sequence comes from Thaumatotibia leucotreta, assembly GCA_025490895.1. Classification (NCBI taxonomy): domain Eukaryota; kingdom Metazoa; phylum Arthropoda; class Insecta; order Lepidoptera; family Tortricidae; genus Thaumatotibia; species Thaumatotibia leucotreta. The sequence goes on along the minus strand of JALPQI010013312.1, from coordinate 23,586 downwards.
CAAGAGGATATTCGAAATATGTATAAAATTTTTGGGACAGTTTTTTTTTCGCCGGAAATGGAATCAGCTCGTGATTCTGAGCAGAAATAGTATAAAATTTACCCAAATTTTCATATTTCATTTTAGTGGCAAAAATAAATAATTGCTCAGCTATGTAAGTCCTGGCCCTGAACATTACCTTGACATAAAGGTTGTCCACCTTGACCCACTGCACGACATTCTGTACGTTAGTCTGGCAGGCCCAGTGGTACACCAGCTTGAGTAGCACGCTGGGGGGGAAGGTGGCGCCCTCGAAGATGGAGCTGCAGAATACAGACACGAAGCGCGTCGGACAGCACTCGGAGATCCAGACGTAGCCGCCGGAGAACGGGAACTTTGATACGTCGGAGTACATGCCTGGGAATAGGGGGTTTTTATTTAATTACGTCTCTAGGCTTAACGTAACGCTGGGAAACGCAGAGCAGAGATACTACGATTTACTAATGCGATTGAGCAGTGTTATTCACTAAGGAAACCGCCTTGCTGTCAGCGCTGTGTCAGCGCCGAGCCTAAAAACGGTATTCACTAATGTACTTTAAACGACACTAGTGCTCGGCGACGAATGCGGCGTGAGCTGGAACTACACTGCGACGAGAGTTTGACGTTTAATGTACGAACTTCGTATTCTCTAACGAAAAACAGCGACGAACTCGCCCACAACCGCTCACAGCCTCGATTCCTAATGTCAAATCAAACAACTAGGATTTTAGACAAGGCTGTCTCGACGTCTAGCTCGTTGACGAACGCAGCGTCCAATGTGTGAATAAGAGAATAGCATAGCAGTGTAGGATCTAATCTGAATCACGATGTATCAGTACCATAGAATAACTGTCAAAAACTGAATTGCATTTAAGAGATCATGGTAAGCTTCCTGGCCGTCCTAAATCCACGTGGCGCCGATCGGTGGTGAAAGAAGCGGAAGCAGCAGGTCTCAAGCGGGAAGATCTGGAAGATGCTGCACAGGATCATCTCAGATGGAAACCCTGCTGAGGTATACCATGACATAAGTCAAATAGGCTTAGTTATGGAAGATTTGTAAGGTCCGACCGAGACCCATATTTTAGTCTCGGCCGAGACAGAGACCGAGACTTGGTAGAAAGGATAAAAAAACGTATAAATTACATAAAAAAACCCTAGCAAATACCTAGTACTACTATAGTCCTTAATAGCTAAATAAATAAATAGTAAGTCCAACGTCCAACTAAATATAGCAATTTTTTTTGTATATATATATTTTTTTTTATGTAGGTACCCCAAAAACCGGTATTCGAATTTTAGGTATTTTTATCGATAGTATGATAGAGGTCACTTACTCTAAATTATTCCTTCCGTTCATTTTAAAGTGAAATGACACCAATAAAATCGCAGTAAGTTCGAGAGATGGTGTCAATCTCGCCAATTACAGCTCATTACGAATCTCGGCAACGGCCGAGAGTCCCGGCCAATTTTGGCCGAGAGCCGAGAGGGATATCTCGGCTCGATTTTTGGCCGAGAATGCCGAGACCGAGACCGAGATCTCGGTCGGACCTTAAAGATTTGTCACCAACGGATCGGCAATTTATGACAATTATACTCACCAAGTTTCAGCTTGTTCCCCTGATGTATAACGCACCACTGCTCCGACCGCACCAGACCCTGCTGGATGAGCCATTCGGTGAACTTCATCGGTGTATGCATGAGGACCGACTTGACTTTGCTGTCCAACGCGGACCGGTCCGCTGGAGGTTGAGTGTCCTTCGCGCGGAGGTATGGACGGGCCACCACGACCAGTGAAGGGAAGGTTTTGCCTGAGGAATATAAAAAAAATTAAAACCGACTTCCACCGAATCCGAACAGCCGCATTATGTTCCTGGGCAGTATTTGTGTGTTTGCAGTATATGGCAAAAATTACGAGATCTTTTTTGTTGTACAGAATTGTGAGGACTATAAAGTACCTACAGATGTAGTGCATAATCCTTATTCTTTCTTTCGATCTTTCACGAAAACATTAGAATTCACATTGCTGTCACATTGAACTTCTGTATCCGTTGCAGTTCCTTGACTATACACTGTATAGAAAAATATCTTTATTTAAAACAAATGTTTACACGACATTACAGTATAACAACGCGCGGGTGCGCTAAGGGCGCTTAGACATTTCATTCGCATGAAGGTCCCTATGGTTAAGCAACAAACTGGATTTTACTGAAACGCACGCAAATACCTAATGATGAGTCTTAAAATGAAATGGGCCAATCCTGGGTTCGAATCCCAGGCTTAACATTTTGCCTGCCTTATATTCTTTTACTAAAGTAAAAGACTATGTGATTTGCTGATCCAACATATCCAAAAAGCTATATTGATAGAACATGTGCTAAAGAGCTGTAGCCCACCTGCGTCATGAAACTAAAATCAAACAATTGAAAATATAAGACATATACACATTTACAAATAAAAATAATAATTAGTTAGATTTGGATTTAAGCGACACGACTGCGTGGCTCCGTTGTGTCGTGTAAAACGGCGTAGGGTCACCAAATGTTTATTTTCTAAAACCAACTTCCACCGATTTCTTCAAGATCCTATATTCAGACCCCGATTTGGTGCCAACGGGACCATCTCAGTTTGTTTTAGAGACGGTTAAAAAAAGAATTACCGAAATCGGCGTGATATTGATTTATTTGTCCATTTGTCGTGCGTATGCTTAATGCAAACTTAAGATTTATAAAGTTTTCTGAACTGGACCAAATTAAAATGGGACCAAGAGGAAAGCCTCATCTTCCAAATAAAAAATGAATCATCAAAATCGGTTCACCCAGTCAAAAAAATCTGAGGTTATAAACATGAAAAATAAAATAAAAACATACAGTTTCTTAAGTCAGTTAAAAAAAATGTGTAATATCTATTTTATCATACCTTGCAACTTATTGAAGGACACCTCCCTCGAGTCAGCCACATTCTTGTTGCTGTCTTCCTTGGTGAGGTCCACGATGGCTGTAGTCTTGGTAGCACTGCCGGTGAGCAGGCCGCCAATGGCGGTCGCTTCTGAGGGACGCACGTTGGTGACCACACTATGGACATCTGGTGGAGAAAATTCTTTTTAGAAGTGATGGATGAAAATTAATGACATGGATTACATTCTAATGAAGGTTTTCGATCTTTTTTCTGCCACCAAGCGGTATATACATAGGTATGCGTCCTCACGCAAACAGCTGTCAGAATGTCAGATTCATAGGTACTGCGCATAAAATATCGAAATTCTATTGTATTGGGAAGTTTATTGATTTTGTAATGGATTACTACTAGAAAACTGTTGCGGAACTCAAAATTGAGCTTTAAAACAGGAGCGCAAAGTCACTGGTACTACACAGAAAATGATAAAATACACAGTAAATGAAATTCTCGTATATATTTTAAGTTTGTTGACCTCACGCCACAGTGCTGCCATCTCAGCGCTCCACAGTGGCAGAAAAAGTATAAAAACCCACATTCTGGCACCAGTTCATACCATCAGACTTATTGTCTGTTGCCAGGTGAATTTGAACTCTGTCTTTGGACTGATGGAAAGTGACTGATAGCGGTGGCAGAGAACACAGAGAAAAATAAACCTATGGATATCTCATAGCTGGGTGATCCGCACTGTTATTATATCGTCAATCAATCAATAATTTATTTGCCTGAATACAATCACAGGGATGTTACAGGGAGGTTGTTGTGTGTGGTACAAGTATTCAGCCTACAAATGGGGATGCAAACATTATACACGATGCTCGTGAGCATTCCGAAAGATTTTAATGCTGAATTCCTGAGCATATTTAGAGTGTTTAATGTTATATAAAATTTCCTGGATTCCGCTTGGTTCCAGAGATAATTAACCTTTTTTCGAAATAAATTTTTCGACGTAACTCGTCATAAAACTTTTTTTTTATTACAATGCTACCACAATGTATTCTAATGTTCCCAACCCTTTACCTGACAATCAAAAAATAAGAATAGATTTGATGAAATAACCCGTCCCTAAAAAAACATTAAAAAAATTACATATTGTTAATAAAAAAAATTGTTTTGTGGAATTTGATATTAGGTCTCATAATTTTTTTGTTTACCTTGATGTCTAGACTGCATAGTTACAATTTTTTGCAATCCTCGCGAGCACCGTGTATAATTTTAGCTAATAAATTAATACCTAGTAACACTGAAATAAATTCTTAAAACAATGACTAGATATCACCTATCCATATTACTATGACTAGATCGACATGCGGCATGCAGCAGTTATTTATGTAATGTCAATTTACAACCAAACCGTTTGGTTGTCAATGTCACTAACTAACAAATACCTCCTTGAAATAAAGCTCTATGTCAATTCCGATTCAATAGTGACGTACGAGCTCGCTAATAGTTTTTATAGGGAGGTTTTCTTGTCAGCTGACTATATTAGATCATATCATAAGTATACTGACTTGAAGGTGCAAGTGTCTTGTCCTTGGTCTTGGTGGTCTCTTTCTCCTTCTCTTTCTTGTTCTCCTTTTCCTTCTCTTTTTCTTTGTCCTTCTTCTTTTTCTTGTGCCGAGGTTCAGCATCCCGTTCGGGAGACGGGGAGTAGTCCCGATCTTCTTCGCGAGTCTTTTTGGGGCGGCCTGGTAATTAACAGTATAATTTTTGTTAATAATGTTTTTTGCCATTATGAAAAGTACATAAGAATACTACTAATAATTTAAAATTGTCACTAAGTAACACTGTAGTATTTAACACTGTTATGTAGTATTCATAAGAATGAATGTAAAATTGTAAACATAATATTTGCAACACCAAATATCAGTATATTTTTTTTTTAGTTCTATGCTAAATAAACTAAAAGAGTGTATCAGTGTTCTACCCATCCCATCTCCACAAATATATTTTTTTTATATTTTAAACAGAGCATTCCTATTGAACATCCATTTGTAATAGGTACTTATCATGTCTTGATGCCCTCTTAGCACAAGTGTCTAGTACGCTTAAAAAGGCACCAGTGCAGATACTGTAATTACTCTTAAAATACTGTTTAATACATTTTTTTTTTCACTATTATAATTGGTAATAATAAAAGTCATAATATAAGAGAACATGGTAAAATAATGCTGATACTCTATAATGTCATCTTTGTGATGTATATCTAAACTAAACCTTCAATTTCTTTCATATTTACCTCTCTTGCCAGTCCTAGTGCCTTCCTTAGAGATAGAGAGTGAGCGAGACCTGGACCTGATGATTTCAGCACTCTGTCTCTCAAGGTCCTTCAGAACAGGTTGCCTGAAAATAAATAAAATTCTTTTAACATGATCGATGTGGTACAGGGTAACCCTGTACAGGTATGGTTATGTGCACAGTTAGCTATTTACCCCAGTGAACATGTTAAACATGTCCTAATTGTTCATTGAAAATGTGTCTACTTTGTTAACAAACACAGAAGTAACATTGAATGGTAAGTTTGTCTTTGTTTTACTTTGCCTTGTTGTTTTGGAGTGAATAAAAAAAAGAAAACAACTAAAATGATCTACAGTAAACTTATTTTTCCATTTTATGCAGAAAGTTAATGGCAGAAATAGAAGCATTTGTACCACTTTTCCTCAATTTAAATCTTACAATATATGAAGCAAAATATACTAAACTTTTAAATGCCCAAGCAAGTGGTATACAGATAGGTAGGTACAGGTTTGCGCGGGCTACATTTTGCAACTCGACGTCAAAAAAATGTGGTATACAGATATAAGGTAAGCAGAGCCAATAGTTTGACGAAATGTAAGCTCTCTATATTCCTCAAATTCAACACTAAAAATTCAGTTAACACGTTCAAGGGCGTAGCTGCTATAACATTCGGGTTAAGGCCCCCTTTATATGACACAAATGCTATAGCAGTCTTTAATCGTCCCCCTTTCTTAACCAGAAATGTTAGCGAATTCGCTCCGCTATAGAAAATACCCATAGTCCTCGGCTTACTGTCACGTTGTACCAAACCTGGATAAGATTACTGTCACATCACATGATTTTTGCTTAGTTTTTGAGTAAGCGACAACCTCACCTCCTTGCCCTCTTTTTTCGCGCACAAATGCTATAGCAGTCGCGGTAGTATGGGGATTTGTTCAGATGTGCGGCATGTGCGCCGGGAGAGTGGAAATACATAAGATGATGTTTAAATCGTTGTAAATACTGTTTTTATCTATTATTTCTATATATTTTGAATACGTTGATGTAAAGAATTTTAGTAGGTATTTATTTTTGACTGTGAAATGAATTGGAGATGGATTTAAATATGCGAAAGGTAAATTAAAATATTTCCACCAATATGTTCGCCGTTGTGTTTCGCTTACGTTTTCAAGAACATAATTATGGTCGATAATTGGCTCTTGACGTTTAAGGCTGGGTCACACCAGATGCGTGTACGTGCACGTGCACGGCACCCATGTCACACCGAGAGCTGTGCACGCAGAGCTGTGCACGCAACGGTGGCGCACGCTGCAGCACCGCTGTGTGACTAGCCGCCGGGGGGAGGCGGGCGGCGACCGGGGGTGGCGGGTGGAGGCCGGGGGTGGCGGGTGGCGAAGGGGGGTGACGGGTGGCGGTGGGCGGCGACGGGTTGCAGTGGGGGGAGGTGGGTGGCGACCGAGGGTAGCGGGTGGTGACGGGTGGTGGTGGGTGGCGACGAGTGGTGGTGAATGGCGACGAGTGGTGGTGGGTGGCGACGGGATGTGGTGGGGGGAGGCGGGTGGCGACTGAAGTGGCGGCGGGTGGAGGCGTTGGGTGGCAGGCGGCGGCGGGTGGTGCTGGGTGGCGACGGTTTGCGGTGGGGGGAAGCGGGTGGCAGGCGGCGGTAGATGGAGGCGGGCACTCACCACCCCCGGCCACCACCCGCCTCCCCCACCGCAACCCGTCGCCATATGTAATCGACTCCTGCCTAAGTTATTCTATAGCAGTCGAATGCTATAGCAGTATGCGTCGTTAACTACCATATTTCTCATGTGTCATAATGACACGCATGCTATAGCATGTACCAAATTTCCATACAAATTTATGTGTCATTTTTGGTCGGAAGCCAAACTCCTTACCGTCCGTGAACGTGTTAAATTGCAAACCTCCTTTTAACCCTTTAATGGGTATTGGCAACATATTTGCTGTCATATAAAAAAAATTGGTTGCCTGTAAAGTCGGTATACGGGCGAAAGTTTTACGTGACAACGACTTTGAGTGGTAAAATAATTTTAATGTGAATATTCATTCGTATAGTAGGAAGAAGGATGAAATAATAGTAACAATTTAAAAACATTTATTTATACAAAGAATTATATTTAAAACATTAATTTATACAAAGAATCTCGCACTGAATTTCATATTAACAAAATTTTATTTTTACATTTACACATACATACGTATTTATATACAAATATACATACAATAACTTGCAATACATTTGCGTACAATGAAACAGCGTTTACTACAACTTAACTTGTTCCTATCTGAGTGATTTTGTTGAGGATAGGGCGATGATAGGAGAAATATGAAATGAAAGGAAGTGTTTCTGCTGTAATGTGCCTAGAAAATGTCAAGTCAATGGTTGTTCCTTTTAACGTAGTAGACTTAGACATATCTGATACGCAATCAAGATTAAACGTATCTTTAATGAATTTGAGAAACTTGTCATCAGTCAGACTTCACGTTTTGGTTGAAGTCACCGCATAGAAGAATCGGCATATTAGGATCAACTTGCAGAAACGGTGGCACGTACTGGCTGTTATGCACGTATGGAAGAAGTGCCTGGTGTAGCAACATTCCGAGGTCTTGTACACTTGATCCTGGATGAATATAAACAGCACCGAGCACAAATTTGAAGGTAGTATCAGCGGTAAAGCAAGTAACTTCAGCCAAGCACAAGTCACCGCAGGTTTTGATAACTCGAGCAGTGTCTGTGACCGCAACATCGATCACTTTTCCTGTTGATATTGATGATAACCCACGATAGATCGCTACTCCACCTGCTGCGTTGGTGTCTGAGTTTGTTCGATTATTCTTCCTTGATATGCACTCATAATTCTTGATTGGATGTGGTTCACAAGTGTCGCGCATCCACGTTTCGGTCAGTACTAAATAGTCAGATCTTGGAATCACTTTATCTGTTTCAATGTCTGTGGCATGAGCACTCAAACTTTGACAGTTGATGTTCGTCACGATAGTTTGTCCAGCACTGGTAGCATCGTCACAGAATTTGACTGCCTTTTTAGTGGTGGTTTGCAAAGTGTGTCCTTGGAGTCGAATATATTCAGTGCGAATATCTCGTGTAGTTTTTTTAGTGGTGGTTTGCAAAGTGTGTCCTTGGAGTCGAATATATTCAGTGCGAATATCTCGTGTAGTTTGTGAGTCGTTTCCTTCGCGCCCATGTTTGAAAATCAAAGGAGAGTCCTTCTCCGTGATGATATGCAATCCGTTGATACTTGTTACGCGGCTCATGGCTACATATACTAATTGTTGTGGTTGCTCGGAGGAGTACTTATACACGATTACATCAAACGTCCCACCTTGTGATTTGTGAATCGTAATGGCACAAGCAGGTACGCAAGGAAATTGTTTGCGTTTGCATTTCACTGTTTTTGTCAATGTGATGTTGACCACTTTTTTGTACACCGGCACCCAATCAACGGACAAAGTGTTTGGTTTGCTGAGTCCATGTGGTCGACTTTTGAGTTTTGCACTGGCACCCGTACTTTTGTCTGGAAACTCGAACCAAAGAGTGATAATTTCATCTTTTGTGGGCGGTGACGTCGTGCTGGTCGATGGTCCTGCTTCGGCTGGATCGGCTGGCTGACGTTCGATGTGTCGCAAGACTCCAATAGCGCCGTTTACCAATCCATATCCTACGTTGATGTTAGACGTTATCATGTAAGGGTATCCCACTGCTAAGGGCAGCATGTAAGGCAATCCGTCTGTCTCTGCAACCGACATCTTGTGAAGTTTTCCTTGCTGTTGGCCCCTCTCAGAATTACTGGAATATCCGAGCATGATATCAGTGGCAATACAGTTGTGTGCGTTGTTAATTGCTTTTCGATTGTATGAATCAACCTCAAAGTTACTGTAAAACAACCGAACAGCGTCAGGTACGTTCTCTTTGCACCAGGACTCTGACTTATGTCTGGATTCTATAAGTTTGATGTTATTGACACTTAGTTTAAGTCCATCTCCAATTTTAGTCAGAATTCTCGAAAACAGCTCGTCAGTTTGTCGTACAACACGGACCAATGGGAAGTAGTCGATGCTTTGCCACAGTATAGGTCCTCCCGAGTTGGTTGATTGGCACTGTGTAACACGGAGTAGCGCGTACAGGCGGCAGCTGTCGGAAATCGCCGCACAAGATGATGTGTGTGTGAACTTGGTCGTATATGCCGGTTATCTGTTGCAATCGATAATTGATTTTACCGAGGATAGCTGCACTCAACATGCTGATCTCGTCAATGAAAACTGCTCTCACGCCAACGAACATATTTCTATAGGCTTGCAAGTTTTCAGCTGATAGAAGTCTTGTAACTCGAGAAGTTGTTAGGCGAAATGCTGAGTGAACTGTTGTTCCACCAAGAGGTCCAGCCGCTTTACCTGTGCTGGCACAAGCAACGTAGGCGTTGTTGAGTGAGTTGTGGTTCTGAGTGTAACGATTGTACGTTTCCATGAGGGCCTTCAATGTATACGTTTTGCCACATCCTGCTGGTCCGGTGAAGAAGATTTGTAGAGCCTGTAGGAGCTCATCTCCGCAGCCATGTAAACGATGTATAGCCTCAAGAACCACCTCACGTTGTTCAGCATTTGTAGTTCGTAGCAGCTCGTTTCGCCACGTAAAACTTTCGCCCGTATACCGACTTTACAGGCAACCAATTTTTTTTTTTACAACTGACAATCCGTTTTGCGGCACGATTTCATTAACATCATCGTGATTTTCAGCTCTCTCTCCTCCTAACAGCTGTTTGTAACACTCTTCTTGACTCTGTTTCCGTTGGTTCTGTGGTGTCTGAATTTTGCAAAATCATCATTGCTTCTAGCTCTTGCATCACTTTGTCGATGTCAATATTGTTCTCATAAAGTTTTCTGCGTTCCATGATAGTTTCCTTGTTGTCATTGAATAATTGTATAAATTTATTACAATCAACAATGTCAGCGACTTCGTTGCGAAAGGGCAAGTACAGCAGTACCATCTCACGTTGATAATTGACAGTTTCATCTATGTCGTAGCATCTGTATCGTATGATTCGACCGATCAGACGTTTGCGATATCCTCTCGATGTCGTTCTTTCTCCAGTCGGCGGTTCAGGATCGTCATCTTCATGCACGTTCAAGTCGTCTTCATTGCCAATGAAATCACGAGAGTTAGCATACCACGACGCAAACTCGGCCAAATATACATCTTGCAAAGATGGAGGTCTTTCTTCATACCGCTGAATGATGTTTTTGGTCCACACGTCTGTGCTGTCCTCTGCGATTCCTTCGCGATCCAATTGTTTCAGACGTTTGCGGCAACGTTGTCTCTCTGAGGGCCACACTGTTGGTATGTACACAATTTGACGGCTTGCTTCGCTCATCGGCTGTCGTAACAAATACCATGCTGCTTCTTGCGCCGACATTTCAACTGCATTGAGAAGTTTGACACTCAATGCTTTTAATTGACCAGTGTAATCGCGGTCAGGATGTTCTTCCATCATTTTAGTCAACTCTCGATTCAAGTTACCCATTCCACGAGCTGATTTGTTCACGTATTCCACGACGTACTGTGCGCAGCTGTATTCATCTAAGATAAACTGAATATCGATGTTGGAATTAATTTGACCAGCAAGGTAAGGGTTGAACGTGTTTGTCATAAGTTGATCGAAGTTACGTTTAAACAACAAAGTTGGCCTGCGAAGGGTTGAACGTACTATATCAAGATATGCATCAAATGTCAGACCATGTTCCCTCAGAAAGTCATCCATGCTAGGGTATGTACGTTCGCTGAGACACGTTCGTAGCTCCTTGGATTTTTTTTGGAATGTTGACCGGCGTCCATCAGTCTGAGGCATTGGAACCAAGACTCGAGTAGCAGGCATTGGCCAGTACGGGATCCCAAATCTGCAAGTCGTCTCACCTCGCTTTGTGCAGGTGAAAGTGTGCTTGTGAATTTGATTGGCGTAGATGGTCTCGTTGGGCAAATCTTCTTTGGCGACAGAACTCAGCTTCTCCACGAGCTCGATGGTCATTGGCATATTTTCTGACACGGCCTCGTGTGGATCATTATTCAACCACACCAAAATGTGTGCGTGGGGGCTTCCTCGATGCTGGAACTCAATGCGAAAGAAATAATCTTTAACAAAGTACTGGCCAAATGGATTATATGATTGTTTTGCCTTCAGCATATTCATCAATGTACCGACGAATTTGTGGAAATATATGCAGCACGTAACTGGATCGTCGCTCACTAAGTTGCACCGCTCTGACGTGTTTAGATCTTCAGCAACTTTTCCAGGATACTTGTTACTCAATTTGAGGAGTAAGTTCAGTAATATCAACCAGCGTACTTCGTTTGCACTTAAAGTGAGAAATATGGTCGGTTTACCTAGTTGACGGAGCATCGCAAACAGATCTCGTTTGCGAGAGGCCCAATACTGGACGGAATTGGGTACTGACTTCATGAAGGCAAGATTTTGAACGACAAATTCTTTAAGAAATTCCGGGTCCTCCAACATGCGTCGAGTTACGTTTTCCGTGGTTGACACATTCCGAAATGTGCTGTAAATGCCATCCACCATGCGGAGACGTAGAATCTTCATAGCAACGTACAAGACTTTTTGAGGCGTGGCTCCGCGTCTGTCACTTCGTCGTAATTCACTGGTTGCCATCATGTAAGGTGTCACTGAAACTCCCATGTGGAAGCGACGAGGCTGGCCGTAGTATATTGCAGGAAATGATAGTTCTTCAGCATGACGGTCGTAAATGATGTTCAGAGGCATGGCCCGATGTCCTGGTGCGATGTCGAGGCAATCCTCTTCGTTCCACAGTAGTGTATGCTGCCTGGAAGCAAGAATTTCTGACTCCGGAGTACACTCGGCGGCGATTGTTTCGATTCGATGAGCCGAGTCATCCTGCAAATCTTCCTCTGGTGGCACGACAGTTTGCAGCCTTGACAAATCTACTTTGATATCGTACAAGCGATATAGACTTGAATTTTGAAGTACATCCAACCATTCTTTGATTGTCCTTTTGGACACGTAGCCGCTGATGTAATTTGTTTTGTGTGCGAGATTCCGTTTGATGTTGACATTAATGACGTCGTCCTCATCTAAATGCCGGGGCAAGCATTTTACCATGTCTTCTACGTTGACTGGTACGTTGATCACTTCACCAATAATTCCATAAGAGAAGTCATGCCGCAGACGACGCACTTGCATGAATGGCAGACGTGGTGAGATTAATCGTTCACTAATTGGATCCAGTGGCGGTAAGCCAGGAGGTATTTCTGGATATGAGAAGCCATTCACTTTTGCAAGGGTAGGAAGCTTATGTTTGTTCAGCGAAAATCTACAGGTGTTGCAAATATGCGTATAATCCTCCTCGCGTAGTTGCCTATTTTCCTTAACGAACCAATCCGATATGACCTGTAGTTGTGCAGCAGTGATGATTTTAAGGTCATTCTTGAACCACAATCGGTCGCAAACAGAGCAAGCGTGGCCAAATTCGTTGTCCAGAAATGTAGTTTTAAACCTCTTTATTGACGACGACCATTTGATATTCCAGGTTGATTGTTCCGGTTGCACTGCTGTGTGAGTCGGTGGAGTACTTATTTGTGAAACAATTTGAGCAGCTTTACGCTGTCTGTAAGCACGTTGTCGCTGAGCGCTGGTCTGGGCAGTAACTGTTCTTTCCACTACCACAGGAGCAGACACTGTGGCTGACTCTAGCGTGCCGGTGTCAAGAGCTGAGTTGGCGAGTCTACGTTGCTTGCATCTACGTTGTCTTTCGGCGGCTGCTTTTGCAAAATCTGCTGCCTCTGCAGGAGTTCTTTCCGCGGCCTTACGTTTTCTATACATACTTTGTCGTAGTGCTTTGGCGTTATGGGGTGTGTGTGACACAGCGAAAGGTATGGCAGACGTTGGTGGCACGATATCATCAGTCTCCATCGGTGTACTGGACGTTGAAGGAATTTGTACATCTGGCTCCGTTGTACTAAAATTGAACAAATTAGAAATTATTGTTTCTCATATTTTTAAATGTTTTCAAATAGTACTTATGAATATGAATAGTCAATTTAAAATGAACAAAATTTGTTTGTGTTAAATACCTAATTTGGTTCATGTTATGAATTAATAATAATTTTGAAAATTAACAAAATTTGTTTTTGTTGAATTAACTTTTTGTTTCAAGAATTTTTAAAAAATAAAAGTAATTTAAAAAAAGTTACTAATATAAATAATTAATTTGAAATTTCACAAAATTTGTGTATGTTAAATTCATTTTTTATTTCAAATTTTTGCATAAATTGAACTTTGTTGAAACAGTTATTAATATAAATAACAAATTCAAGAATTCACAAAATTGGTTTATGTTAAATCAATCAGTTGTTATAAGTTATTAATAAATTTAACTTGTTTTACATTGTTATAAATATAAAAACTAAATTTAAAAGTTAGAACATTTATTTAAATTACATTAATTGTTAATATCAATCGATTTTAATTCAAAGTGTATTTTCTAAAAGGAGATAACAAATTCACATTTTGATCTTTGAATTTGTAAATCGCGCGCTTACCACCTTGCGCAGTGATTGGTCGTCTCGGTTTGAATGTTTGAAAGTTTCGATTTGACAGGTTGGAGGTTAAACATTGTTATTTCAATTTTTTACATAGCAAGTCGCGCTCATTTTTTCAAGTTAAACAAATTATTATTGGTTGAGAAACGATTTATACTACTTTTTTGATTGAAAACTACCACAACATTTGAACATTGTGATTTTTACAACATAACCTATTCACTTATGTCTTAGTCATTTATTTCATCATGTTATATTATCAGTCTGAAATTATTTACCTTTGCTGTTTGAATTGTTGCGATGGACGAAACTACCTTCACATTATCACTACACAATCGTTTTACATTTTTTTTTTAATGGCTCTACATAAGAATAGCCAGTGTCATGTCGATATAATACGAATAAAAAATTTACGGGCGAAAATAATCAACGAGTGAAATAAAAATAAAAAATTCAGTAACGCTCCCAGTTACTACCACCATTCCATATATAATTCAAACCTGGATAGAAATAAATAAAAAGTTATAAAATTCAATTATTTGTTAGTACCAATTAGTACCCAATACCAAAATTACTACAGATTAAATTTTTAATTTGTTAAGGTGACAAAAAGAACCCAAAGCTACAAGAATATCTTTGTTTGTAATTTGTATAAGTTCTAATATGTGAGTAGGGAAAGGAACCTTCAGCCTGATTAATTCATTATATAAAATGTTCTGGTTGTACAAGGGACAAGCAAGAAATATGTGGTTTAAATTACCCTCGTCTAATCCGCATTCACAGATAGACGAATCTCGAATGTGATTTTTTTTCAAATGAACGGGAATACAGCAACAGCCCAGTCTCATCCTGATAATAGTGGAGCAGAATTGTTTAGGAATAAATATCTTAGTAAACCACGGTTTTCTTGAAACATTAGGCTGCACACTCACGTATAGTTTTCCTCGCTTTTTACTGGAGGCAGACCAGGAATGAGACCAGGCTTGGGTAAGTAATCTAGAAGCTAAAGGAACCAGGTCGTGGACATAATTTTTAAAGAAGACTTTGTCCCCACACACAACTGCTTCCTTTGCAACCTGATCGACCCGTTCATTACCCGTCACCCCTGAATGACCCGGAATCCACACCCAAGCAACCTCATAACCTTCCTTTTTGCAAGTTAAAAGAATATCCTTAATTTGATAGACGTTTTCGGTAGTCAGTTTTCGGTAAGAATATATAACCCTATGGTTATGTATTCTTACCGAAAACTGATTAGACAGCAGAGATTGAAGGCAACTACGAGAATCAGAAGATATTATAGTTTTATTTAACTTAAAAAGCAAAATATATTTTACACTCTCCAGAATCCCAATACACTTACCGGTGAATACTGATGTTTCAGGGGGGCATTTAATTTTTTTAACAATATTATACTGGGAATGAAAAACTCCTACACCCACACATCCAGATGGGCTTAACTTAGATGCATCACAGTAAACCGTGTTCCAATCATGCCACTCCCGAGAAAGAAATTGACGCAGATACTCATCAGCTTGAGGATCATTGCGGCAGATATCAAAGTTTAAAATAACACGGGGCTGATATATTATTGTATGATATTCGAACTCATAAAGAGGAATACGGGGCGAATGAAAAACCGGATCTTTAATAGACTGGAATTTTATCAAACTCTTTACAAGGCAAGGAGAGTCTTTAAAGTCTGGTCTTATAGTTGCTTTAAGATCAACTAACCTATGGATTATAGGGTGGAAAGAGTACTGAAGAGCGCGAAATAAATAGCTGTCCGCTAAAAATTGCCGGCGGAGATTAAGGGGAGGATCAGCGCATTCCACTTGTAAGGCGTTGGTTGGAGAAGATTTCATGGCACCCAAGATAATTCTCAAAGCCTTATACTGGATCAAGTCTAGCTTATGTAATCCCTCTTTGTTCCCAGGAACCAACAGATAAGAACCGTAATCTAATATACTGCCGATGGTGGCATTATAAAGTAATCGAAGAGAGGAGGGGTGAGCTCCCCACCACACTCCCGACAAGCATCTAAGAGTATTGAGTCCTTTTTCACATTTTTTAATCAGGTATTCGAAATGCATGGAATCAGTCAGTTTAGAATCCAGAATAACCCCCAAAAACTTATAGGATGAACGGACAGGGATAGCTAATCCATTATATTGATGTTTGGAAGTGTTTTTTTGCGAGAATAAACTACGGCACAGCTTTTGGAAGGAGAAAGAGACAGACCGTGACCAGTGAGCCAAGAATTTAAAGAATTGAAGGAATCATTAACAGTTTCAGTAGCAGTTTCTATATTTACACTCGAGGAATAAATTAAAAGATCATCAGCATATTGAAGGACTTGTGAGCCAGCAACAGCCTTATCCAAATCACAGGTGTAAACATTGTATAATAGAGGGCTCAAAACTGAGCCCTGCAGAAGGCCCCGCCAGACTAACCTGGATGGACAAATGAGAGGGTCCTTTCCCTGGAAAGTAACTTGTCTTTCCGAAAGCAGATTACCCACAAGGCAGGCCAACTTCACCGGGATTCTCAGCTTGTGGAACTTTTCCCTGAGAAGAGGGAGCTGGACATTATCATAGGCAGATTCTACGTCCAGAAAGACTGCTGCCACCGAGGCACGATTACAAAAAGCTAACCTTACATCCGAAGTAAAAATACCCAAACTATCCATTGTACTTTTGCCCTTTCTAAACCCAAATTGGGATTTACCCAGCAGGTCCTGGCTCTCAAGATACCATTCCAGCCTGTTTTTAATTAAATGTTCTAAAATCTTAGTTAAAACAGAAGATAGAGCAATCGGACGATAAGAAACAGGGTCATTAGGATCTTTTTCTGATTTTAGGATGGGTAAGATCAGTTGAGATTTCCAGGTAGAGGGCGGATAGCCGGAAAGTAAAATGTGATTAATTAAATTGAGAAAATATTTTTGAAAAGAATTACCAGCTTTAGCTATAAAAGAATACGGAATTCCATCGGGACCCGGGGCAGAGTCTTTAACCGAATTCAAGACGTTATTGAGCTCCAGAAACGTAAAACTTTGGTCTAAGGGATCCGTTGAACTACTATTTAAGAGTCCTATGGAAGAATCAAGGACACCGGGAACGTACGACGGAGCAATCTTGTCCAGAAAGGATTCAGCCCATGATAAGGAAGAGGGATAGGGGCAGCTCTTGGGGTTATAAGATCTCCTATATCTTCGGATATTATTCCAAACTACAGTACTAGGAGTAGAAGGACTCAAAGCAGAGCAAAAAGATTTCCAGCCATCACACTTTTTATTATACAACAGAGTTTTTGTTTCTGCCATGGTTTTAGTTAAAAAATCAAAATTACCTGGCGACATACTGGCAGCATAAGCAAGTTCAGCCTTTTTCCTAGCTTTAACAGCTTCTGTACATTCTTTGTCCCACCATGGGGGAGAAGGCTGCTTGTTCAAAGCAGTATTTTTTAGAGGGAAAACCTTATCTGTAGAAGCCTTGACAGCCTGGAGAAGAGCATCAGAGCAAAATTGGATAGAGTTAGAAGAAACATGAGGAAGACGTTTGACCTCGTCCTCCAAGTATCCCCTATAACATTCCCAGTCTGCCCCATTGATATTGTATACTAATAGAGGCCTGGAAACTGAAGGCCGTTTAGGAGAAAAGAAAGGAAAATTAAGAGCAATAGGGAAATGGTCGCTACCAAAGGTGCTATCTAAGACCTCCCAAGTAACCCGGGAGGCCAGAGAAGGCGAACATAGGGATATATCAACTGCGCTGGCACATTGATTTGGAAGAGTACGAAGGGTTGGAGCCCCCGAGTTTAATAAGCAAAGGTTGCATTTGTCCAGAACCTTCAAGAGTTGATCACCAAGTGCATCATTTTTATCACACCCCCATAAGGTATGATTTACATTAAGGTCCACAACAGGATGCGGAATCTTATCAACTATATTTTGGAATTGATTAAGGATTTCAAACGAGGGGCTAGGAAAATAAACAGATAAATACGAAATGCCCTCAGCGCGGGCGCCAACGATTTGGAATATTTCATTATTATGAGGGATATAAATGGGAGAGAAAGGAATATGATCCCTAATGAACAAGGCACAGCCAGCACGACCATCCGCGCGCTTGTCCTTCAGAGAGCAATAACTAGGAAGATTAAAGTTTGAACTAGCCTTAAGCCATATTTCAGAAATTGCTAAAAAGTTAGGGTTGAATTTATTAATTAGGAAAAGTAAGTCATGTTTTTTATTCGTGATACTATGACAGTTCCACTGGAGAACTACTTGGTCCATAGTGAGAAGGGAGGAATGAGGAAATCAAAGGAGCAGCGTGGGACAGCAGAGAAGGGTCAGCCCAAGGGTTGGAGGGAGAAAATATTTTAACTACAGAGGATAACAGATTTATAATCTCAGAAACAAAGTTATTATTAGATGGTCTCTCGTCAGGAAAAACCGGCCTAGACTCTATAACCGGATCCCTGGTTATAGCGTCATGAGCCCTTCTGTCGTAACCTTTGTCCAGACGAGGAGGCGCCCGGGGTTGGCGAAATATCGTTTTTTTATAAGACGAAACTTGAGGAGATGCAAGAGGGGATGCTACAACGGACGAAAAAGATCTTTGATTAGTTTTAGGATGGAGCTTAGATGCCTCAATATAGGAAACGTTCTCATCGGTCATGCTTTTTTTAATTTTAGTTTGTCTAATAAATTCTGCGCATGTCTTACTAGTAGCAAAGTGACCTGACGCGAGTTCCTGAGGACAGTTACAGCAGAAACGAGTAGATTCTGGATCAGAATTACACGACTCGCCCGTGTGCGCCCCACCACATTTATAGCAGCGCGGAAGAGAGCGACATTTATCCTTTGTATGTCCAAATCGGCAGCATTTCAGACATTGAACCGTCGGGTACTGGTATTGCTCAACTGGCAAAGAATTAAAGCAGAGAAAAATTCTTTTTGGTAGCACCTGGCCATTAAATGTAATAACAACAGTTTCTGAAGGAAGCCAGGCGTACGAACCATCAAGTTTCGTTTTCTTGAAATTTAAACGTCTTATTTTAATAGGACGAACCCCTCCCGAGTTACTGATCTGCTGCAAAACTTCTTCAGGCGTCCAGTCAGCCGGCACGCCACGAACTAGGCCCATTTTTGTGACATTAAACGTCGGAACAAAGGCTTTGTATTTATTTTGTTGAAGCGTCGGTGAGTCGAGGAACATGTTAGCGTCGTCCGCTGAATGGAAAGACAATGCCGCTCGATTGCGTCCTATCCTCTTAACTGATCCTTTTAAAACATTAGGAAATTCTCGTTTCCTCTTTTGGAGGAAAAGGCCAAACGAAACAGGGTGTAGAGTTGTTCCGGAATCCGGGGTAATTTCAATTTATTGAACATGGACTACAAAAGGACCGCGGTCCGTATCTGTGTACCTATCCCTCCCAATTGGAGTGAAGGGGGTAGTTGGGGACTGGGTCTGTGAAACATCAGGGCAATCAGTCACTAAATGTGCCGGAGGAGTATTAATATACGAGGGCTGGGCAATTTGGCTGGGCGGGTGTTGGCCCGGAGGGATCTGTGTATCAGGCTCTGTGTCACGTAAATTGCCCCCATGTTCTAGGTCTGACTTTTGAGAGCTCTCAGATCTTGAAGACCTCGAACGTGAACGAGATCTCTCATTATTTTCTAATTCTTTATTTTTTCTATTTCTGCATTTTTTCCTACCCATTGCGATAGTGAAATCTCCAGTCAATGTTCTCTCAAAATGTTCATGATCTTCCAAATTAACATTTAAAGGACAATGACTGGAGATTCCATCTCCAGGGTCCTGCAAATCGGCTCCTTCTCCCCTGTTCATGAGGACGCCAACATGGCCGCCCTCTTGCACAAAATAGTCCGAACAAAATTTAAAAAATACCAATTACCAGAAACTAAAACTACTTGCCAACACCACCACTACTATAAAAAAGTAAACGAAACTGAATTAAGACAAAAAATTTAGAGATTTTAAAGAAATTTTTCGATTTATCTTTAAATAACAAAATATTAAATTTTTATATGACCGCTCGCGATCGACAGTCTACTCGCGATCGACAGTCTACCCGCAATTCGTTTTACAATTAACTGGCAACGTGTAAACTTGTATGCAGGCGCCTAAACGAAATAGAAGCGCAAGACATGAACCATGTGTGTATGCCTATCTCTCTCACTCTCTCTCTCTCTCGCTCTTAGGCGGGCTAACTGTGCTCGAGTGGAAGGGACGCGTGCCTTTCACTTTTTATGTCTGTCTCTCTCGCTCTTAGGCGGGCTAACCATGCCCGAGTGGAAGGGACGCGTGCCTCTCACTCGCTCTCATTGTGAGCGCATAACGTGAGCGGAGCGTAACGCAGTTTCTTGAAGTGTCACCCGGCAAACCAATTTATAAGACGTTGTCACGTCAAAAACAAAACCAAATCTGTTTACTAATTGGACATATTTATGCAAAAAGGAACCAACCCACAAGAATTTTTCGTTCTAATTAACACCTAAACTCAAAACAAAAAAGTACATTTTTACAATGACAAATTAGTGTGGACTGGTTCCTTTTTGTATAAGTACGTCCAATTATGTAAGGTTCGAAATTGAATGCTTTGAAAGAGCTGTCAAATGGTCAAAGGGTTAAAGTTAATTAAAAACACAATGAAATGTACTAACTTCCCAAGCAACTGGTACGCAGTAAACTGGTCGCCGTTGTACACAATCTGCCCGCCGGTATCCTTGACCAGATCGTCAATCTTCGTCTGAATGCTCTTATATTCATCGTCGGCATTCTTATAGGCGTTCAATTGGCATTCCGAGAGCTCTTCCTCCCAACACTCCAGCTCTAGCGTTGGGACATCAGGCCCAAAGTAAGTACGCTTGTACAAATCAGCTTCAATGATCTCCGGCTGAGGCACTGGCACAGGACTCACCTCCTAAAACAAAATGTTTGTTTACGACTATGCCAAAGCGCACTTGTCGGCTTTTAAATAATAGCAATTCTGAAAAAACTACCTCCGAGTCCACTTTCATCTTTTTTAACTTCATAACAATGATTGCCTACAGACACAATCCTAAAAGCATTAGCGATGTATTAGCAAGAATTGCTAAAACATCCAAAATATGCATTTATCGGCAGAAAAGCGTCAAATGCAGTCAAATAGTAAATGGAGATTTTGAACGAATGATGGGAAAGTGAATGGTGAACGAGAATGTGACAGGTATAAAGTCATTTACACATGCTTTAATATTACCCTTTCCGGATCGGGTTTCCGAATCGGGAAAATTTTCCGGAACAGTTTGACCAGCACTCATGGTTTCCGGTTTGATATCCGCATGTGTTCGTTCGTTTTAGAATTAAGTTTTTTTTCTGCCATTTATTTTCTTGTTAATAAACGCTAGTATAAGTGCATTTAAAACTATTAAAAGCGATTCCTCATAGTCCATGACTATACGTGCCTCTTTAGCCCCAAATTCGACAAAAGCAAGGGATGGTCGTGTGTTCAAGCCTCCTTGGCACTCAATAGTGTTAATAATGAGGGTTTTCGATAATTTTTCTGCCACCAGGCGGCGCTTCGTACGCACCTGGTCTCGACAACTGTCAGATTCATACTATTCATAGGCACCTGGGCCTAAAATATTGAAATTCTATTTTATTTGGAAGAGAATTGATTTTGTAATGGATTACGACTATTACACGGTCATCGAACTGAAGACGGAGCTATAAAACAGGCGCGCAAAGTCACTGGTATTAAAAATAATTACTTTAACTTTGTTAATTTCATGAGAATTGACTTGGAACTATTTTATTTATTTATTTTAGGTAACAATATGCCTAAAGTAATGGTTTTCAGAATAAATAAACCTATAAATATGTTGAAAATTAAATGCGCGTATTAATTTTGACAGTTCGTTAAACGGTCGGCTCAGTGCTGCCATCTCACCTCCCCATAGCGGCAGAAAAAGTATCAAAAACCCTCATTCTGGTTCGATAAAAATACAAAAAGTGGGTCAAAGACTATGACCAGTATTTTGGACGTTGTCGAATTAAGGGTTAGAGTATACAATTCTTTGATACATACACGTCTCCACACGTCTCTCTCAAGGGCGGTCATTCAAGAACTGATTAGAACTGGCAGAAAAAACCTCATGCAAAAACGTGTGCGCTAAGCTGTCAGATTTCCCAATAGGTTTTTCTATTTTCGATTGGATTGAAAACCGCATACAGGAATCGTGCGTGTTGTACCCAAATAATGCATTCGGGAATTCATGGCTGTGGCACGGACTGACCCTTAGGTTTTTTTCCGTACGTGTGCGACCACATTACTGTGAAAAATGCGCCTTCAGTTAAACAGCATACGGATATCGTGCTTGTTTGGCCGCGGTCAATGTGTGACCGAGAACCACCGAGAACAAAGAACCCGCAGCCCGGCAGGCGCATTTATAAAAGCTCCGTCCTCGAGGGGCCGCACATAGTGTGCCACTAAGAGGGATAGACATAGTCACTTACTACTAAGAAGAAAGTGCCACACAGGCACTTAGTGACGTATTCAACGCATTTGTCTGGCACTTACATTTAGCATCTAATGCACACACACACAAAAAATAGTGGCACAGTGATAAGGACGGACGATTATCGTTCCTTTTCACTTCCACTAGTAAAAAGTTTCATAAGACCATCCCTTTCGTTCTTGCTATTATTATAACGTTGTCAAATCCATATTAATCCTACATTCATGTCCGTCCTACTTTACAGGTAACTCAGTCATTCATTCATTCGATTCATTCACTCGGTCTTAAATCAATCAAACAAAAAAATGACAATTCTAAACTAATTTGTGATGAAATTGTTTTCCAAGTGATTTTCATGTAATCAGCCAGATAACAATCCTGTAACCAATGGAGGCGGTGCCAAAGTTGCCGTTGTTGAGTTTCGAACTCAAAGTGAGTCCGGAGACCACTCACTTTGGGCCCAAACTTAAGCAGGTCAGTGTAAGGTGTAGTGTTGATGATAAGTGCTTTCTACAGACATTTCTTTGTTTTCACGGATGATTAATCGTTTCAGTACATTGCGGACGCGTACAGGGAGGACCCTGAGAGCTATAGCAATGAGATGCATCAACTGGAAAGCCTGCGGTCGTCCGCCGTGAGGCCTTCAATAGACGCGGCGGGTCTCAGCGCTCTTTACCGATATTTCTGCCAACTCAGAGCCATCCAGAGCAGGTTTCCAATGGCTAAAGGGCAACCAGCGGCTTGTTCCTTTGCCTGGTAATTTTAGTATTTAAATAAACAACTTTATTGTTGTTTGTTTAGTGACACACAGATTTTTCTAGAAAATTTCGTAGCAGATGTAGGAAAGATTAATATTGTTATGATTTTAGGTATGCGTATAACCAGCATGATAAGATGTATCTTCAAAATTAACATTGAAAAAAAAAACATGCCTGTAAATAAATATCTTACACATGCATTTTATATATCATACCATTATCTTTCAGGAAAGATTTGTATGCTAACATGAGCAGCCCTTTAGCAGACATCCGATTTGAGATGGCCTGCATTTTACACAACATTGGGGCCCTACACACACAACTAGGAGCTTCCGAGCCCCGCACGTCTCCAGAGAGTCTGAAAGCAGCCTGCACCCATTTCCAAAATGCGGCTTGGGCATTCCAGATGGTGAAAGAACAGTATCCGCAACCTACGGGGATAGACGTGTCATCGGAGATGATGACACTGCTCCAGGAGATCTGCTTTG
>JALPQI010013311.1:0-43593 GCA_025490895.1 Thaumatotibia leucotreta | reverse complement strand
GTAATTCATATACACGATGTAATCAGTTTCACAATTTTATTTCATGAATGAACCGCGGAAGTTGGTAACCATGCAAAGATAATGTTACATAAATTCTTACTATTTGTTTTTAGGTTCATAGTTTATCACGTTGTTTTTTATGCTGCGACCATATATAACATGGACGTCTAACGCCAGCTCAAAAATGCCCCCAAAAACAATTGTTCAATTGTGCCAATATGATAAGATAAGATAAGATACATTTTTATTTCATAAAATCTTATGCTAGGTCTATAAAGTGGTAGTAAAATTAATATACTATAGTCGCATATAACTACCTTAATCTAACTTTACAAATTAACATAAAACCTGTAATACATGACTGAATTATTTAGTACCATTATTCACATAATCTTTTAATCCAAAAATACCTAGTGATCTATACCTAAACTAAGTAAATATTTACTTGTGAGTTAGGTATACTATGTTTAGTAGGTCAAACGGTCGCAGCGGAATGCTTACAACATCATTTTTTTCACAACAAACAATAAAACGTAGGTAAAATGGGCAGAACATAGCGCTT
The DNA here is from genome assembly GCA_025490895.1 of Thaumatotibia leucotreta. Taxonomy (NCBI): domain Eukaryota; kingdom Metazoa; phylum Arthropoda; class Insecta; order Lepidoptera; family Tortricidae; genus Thaumatotibia; species Thaumatotibia leucotreta. The sequence continues at coordinate 43,031 of JALPQI010013311.1, read as the reverse complement.
TTCTTAACACCGCGCACATTTCGGCGCAACATCTTTGACAAATGTTTATAGAATATTGCCAATCAAAACTGCGACGGACCAATCACAACTATTTTTACATGGCGGTTTAAGTTTTTATAGGTCGATATTGAAATTCACTACCGTGATGCATTGAAGAGAGGGTGACCGTTGTTAACTAAAATTTAGGACCGCTTTTGAAAGGCATTTTAATTTGGCGTGAGGCTTCCATGTTTTATTTGTTCGCAGTTTTTATGTTACTGAATAATACATGAACTTACATTATTTTGGTATACATTACCTAACATATAAAACATAAAAACTAGGTTTTAGCAGGTGTGACGTGACAATGCTAATTATTTCAGCAAGTAATCGAAGTACTTAAATGATTCATGAGACTTGAAATGACGACATACTGAAAGCATTTAACAATGACGTGAAAAGCGTATGACTGAATTAATTAATTTTGCGTGGTACCTGTTTACCTTGTTCTTCCCCGTAACATGAGTTTCCTTAAAATGAAAAAAATATAAGTAAAAATATTTAGTCATATAATATGAAATATGTAGGAAACATAATAACGATAAAATAATTAGAATACCGTTAATGAGTAAATTGAACATTAATTCTGGATCTGACTCTGGGTATTATATTTGCAATCACTTTTCTATGACATAAGCTCGGCTTAATTATTATGCAACATTACGCTTGTCATATACAATGTGCCCATGAGGAAAGGGAAACATGTTAACAACGGGATTCCGACATTATTTTAATTTTAAAATGTCCTAAGATGTTTGCCGAATTCCGTCTATTTTAAAAGAAAATATGTATTTTTTCTTAAATAGTGCGGATAAGCTTCGCGTGCTTAAATTTCTCTTTTTAAGGCACTTGTTATGAAAAAAGTCGTTCGATACACGTGTAAAAACTTCTTTTTAACTCGGATGAATGTCGCCATCTTTTCACTCGGGATACAACTTTCACACACGACGAAAAAAAAATTTTTGCACTTGCATCGAGATGTACTATTTCAGTAGAGATGGTGCTTTTGTTACGCACTAGTGCGAGAAGTGGTTCATTTTATGTCAGGTCGAAATCTTCGGGGTGCCATATGAACTGAAAAACGTCGTACTATACACGTGCGAAAAGGAAATTCGTAACTCGTTTCGACCGAAGGGTGTGCTTTAAGCACACCCTTCGGTCGTTTTAATTTATCTCCACTTGATTTGAACTTTTTTTTTTCGAACTTTATCGTAATGTACTATTTGAAGCCTGGACCGTTACGCGATGATAAAAGCATTTTAGAAAACGATTTTGTTAGGTACTGTATTGTCATGTCACATTTAATTGACAAATATCCTAAAATCTTTAATTACCCAGCATAAATAAAAAAAACCTTAAAAGTATTTTTTTTGTATAGTTAGGCATTCGATTAACTTTTTGCAGATTTGTCCAAACCACAATAAGATTTCTTGATTCTTTTAGCCTCAGAAATGTGCTGTTAGTATACTTTTTCCCTTTCCTCATCGGCACCTTGTATTACTACTTAAGACTTGTTTCGGAACCCGACGATAGCGCGACACGGACAATTATTTTGAGATAATCATTTTCTTATACACTTTTCAAAGCTTTGGTTTGATCTATAGCTTTATTACCTATAATCCCTGCAACACAATGTCTCCATTTCTATCCGTATTGCTTACAAAATGATCAATGATTCGCATTTGAATGGCGTCGAATGAGATGTAATTGACTAAAGTAACTACCAGTAACCACTGCTTGTAGTCCCACATCTAGTATACTTTGGACTCTAAGTATGTGAAATTGCTATGGCGATAGAGGTCATCATTATTTGGTTAGGAAGCAGTTGAATTTTATTTATATTACGCTCAGCCTACACTGATGCTCCATATCGTAGGAAGTTAAAGCTTATTAATGAAATTGTTATGTTTAATGTCAATTTGTGTTTAGAAACTTACAGTTTAACGTAGAGAATCAGTTCATTAATGTGTATAATATTTGAAAAATCGTTACTTACAATTAAGAACCTTATACAGCGTTTTTCTTCATATGCTATAACTTTAAGGGAAGCTTATTTTGGTCAAATATAATTGATTTCGCTAAGAAACTAGTGTTTTAACTCTTACCGTTATTGAGTTATTAAAAAAATAAGTTTAATCACTGAAAATGTGTATTGCAACCTTTATTACATTCTTATGTTACTTATTTTGACATGTGCCGTCAGTCACCTGAGATTAACTTTTATTTTATTCTTAAGGTTCTCTCACACTTACCATTTCATTTATTATGTATGAAAACAAAAAATAAAATTTTTTATCGAATTTTCCAAAAGCCGATATACCAGACAACTTCTATTAATGGCCTAAGTAACCTGTCTAATTTATCGCAAATCGAAACGAACACCCTGTACATACATGAATGGTAAAATTGGTTAATGATTAATGATTATCAACTAAATGACATAACGTAGTTACAGTCAATGATAGTTACCTGATCAACTACCGCGAACTTCCATATTCCATATTCGTAAATTTCGGGGAATCGTTTCTGTCACTCCAACGAAGGCATCATTAGAGGGACAGAGACAAATTCTCGAAAGCGGATTTCGAAGTTCGTGTTAGTGCTGCCTACCGTTGCATACAGACTTTAAACGCAGACGGAATATTACGAAAACTCTGTCCTCGACGGTACATATAATTATTATTTACCGAATCTGCTACTAATTATTGTCACGCATCTTCATTTTACAACATTATTCGCAAAACAACTCAACTCGTCGAGACAGCTCTGCGGGCTTATTTTTGATCTACGAGTCCTCGAGTTTCTTCAGTTGGTTAAGCTTGAAACAAATGAAAAGAAATATTTTTAAAATATTAGCTACAGTTTTTTTTTGAAAACAAGGAGTATTGGCCACTAATATTAAGGACTAAAAAGTAAACAAAGTCTTAAACATTATAAAACGGACTATAATTATATTTTAACCAGTTAAAACGAGTGGCGATGGACTGAGGCTTCTCCTATTAACTATGCGTATAGACGCATTAAGAGGCAAATGCCCATAATCGCCACGCTGGGCATCGCACTAATGTGTCCACTATGATGACGCTGCTGCCCGTCATCAATCAAATCAAAGAATAGTCAGTGACACTTCAATCCCTTAGTCGACTCTTACAACACCCGCGGGAAGAGTTGGGGTAGTGATAAATGTATTCTTACTGCCGTCACCACACGGCAAATTAATTACCATAATTTCCTCCAAGGTCGAATACTAGAATAGCGAGCCGATGTGTCAATGACCGTAGGCGATGATGACGGAGGCAAGCGTGCCATACATCGTCTCACGTTTACATCCTACCTTATGTGATTCATTGCTCAGCAAATTCATAACCTTGACTAAGATGATGTCTACGTCAGTCAGTTAATTATTGTAACGCTACTTTTCCATATTTGGTCAAATATTTGTGTATTTTTCTTACAGTGAATGATATACAGAATAAAATGTAGGTATTCGTATTTTTACGCAAGTTTCACATTCAGACAATCCCCTGGAAAGATATGGACAGCAATCTTTATTTTTCTTCAAAAATAACAGAAATTAGAACTGGTTGTACATCTTAATAGATTTAATACTTATACGTGAGTTTAATCGTTTATTTATATTTATTTATTATAAAACGTTGTACAACTTCAACCATTCGAGGATCAAAAAGCGCCGCCTGAAGCTTTCTTCAAGAATTTCAACGGGTGAGAATCCAATTTCCGAGAATTTAACGAATCAATTCCATATATTCAATTCTTCTACGGCAGTAGACGGCACGGACGTTACGGCAGTAAGAATACATTTGTCACCATAATAATCTATAGTTAACATTACCAACAAGACCGTAATTTTTTAAACAGGTAAGTACATGTGTTTTTAAAGTGTCACCGACCATTTATTTATTGAATATTGATGATGGGCAGCAGCATCAACATAGTGGAAAGGACACACTACTGCGACCGCCAACCCGCTTCCCCAGCGTGGCGATTACGGGCATTTACCTCCGAATGCGTCCATAACTACGCTTAAGGTGCATTCAGACCAAACGAGCATTCGCAGTTCTATCCCTCACTCTACGAAATCAAAGAATCACGTTTTGTGTAACGATCGAATTTCGTAGAGTAGGGGGTTAGAATAGCGAATGCTTGTCTGGTCTGAATGCACCTTTATAGATAATAGAAGACGCCTACGTCCAGGAGTGGACTGATTACAGGCTGATGATGATGATAATGATAATGAAGTGCCTATGTATACTTAAAGGTATTCATAACTGTAAGTAGGTACTCCGTTAGCACGTAACTAGTAGGTAAATAAAATAAAAATGACTTGCAAATTTTCATAACTAACCATACTTACTCAGGAAACGTTCAGGAAATGTTGTCATCGCTACAAAGGATATTGAATCGGTGCAATGTTACGTGTGAATCTCGGAAATTCATGTGACACAATACGAGTATGTACCTATACCTATGCTTAGTACATGAAAACATACGTAATTATTACTCGTACCTGTTTACCTATATTTAGAACACGTCAACTACCGCAATTACAATCAAGGTATTTCCCGAATTAGATATTTATTTGGGTATGTGTGTGTCACTGACACTGAAAACATTTTATGATCAATATGATTAAAAAAAAATAATACCTAAGTTAAGACTGATTGAGTGTGAAAACTGTACGTGCATGTTGGGTTTTATCTACAAATATTTATAATACAACAATGCCAATAATTTAATGAAAGTTTTATAAGGTAATTCCTATTCATACTGTACATACGTATACATTTACCTCCAATTTAAGTTATAGATTTCAGACCATTCTTTTATTTTCTCAGAATCACTCGCACTTTCGGTCCTAATTATGGAAAAGGGAGCTACCTTTTCCGACACGAAGATATATCTGTATTTTTTTTACATTACAATTTACGAGTAATTTTACTTTCACCACGCACATAATTATCGGTATGTTTAATTTTTTACTATTATTTTCAAAACTAGAATCTTCCTTCATAAATTATTTATTTTTATATATCGTTTATTGTAAACATATTTTTTATCACATGGACATATCCATTCAAATTAGTTTTGAAGTAATTGTTGTAACTGGTTTATTTTTAGACGAGAAAACAGGGACTACGAAACCATATTTTTGCCAAATTTATGAAGGAGTTGTCAGGCGAAGCTGCAGTTGTCCCTTTCTTAGGTGTATCTGAGCCTGCCCTGAACGAAACGACATCAACAGTTTATTCAAATACTTACGCATTTTTAAAAACTTTTACAGCACCCGTTTGTTTTCCTATTAAATCCGTTATACACGGTGCCCATGAGGAAGGGGAAAAAAACAACAGCAGATTTCTGACCAAATTTGAAGTTAAAAATGTCATATGAAGTTTTCTGGATTGAGTCTATTTTAAGAGAAAATTTGATTTTTTCCTAAAACCGCTTTAGCCCGTTACGCTATGATAAACGCATTTTAGGAAACGATTTTGTTACCATGTTGTCTTAGTCTTGTCACACTTAAGTGACAGACATCAAATGAACAAAAAAAATCTTTAATTGCCTAGCAAATGAAAAAATGCATTTTTTACAATAGTTTCATTAATAAAATTCTTTTTTTGGGAATGCATTCAAAACATCAAAAAAAAAACTAAAAAAAATTTTTTTTTTTTTGCAGATTTCACCAAAACTCATTTAACATTTTTTGCTTCTTTTAGTCTCAGGAATATGCTGTTAATTTTTTTCCCCTTCCTCACGGGCACACTGTATAACCGTTATATGTATAAGTCATTACATTTCGTCCCTAATGTAAAAATTGGATATTTCAACAATAAACTGTAAGTTCAGATTTTTGACCGTATTCATAAACGCTTATCAAAGCTCCTTTAGCTACTTATTTGTTTCTGTATCTGTAAATTTGACACATGCGTTTAGTGTCAAGGGAAAAACATTAATAAACTAATACATATTATATATACGCCTCGTCAGTTTTTTTAGTTCGAATAAGGTACAAACAACATACTGTACTCGTATGTACCTATCACTAACAGCACTACGATATCGCGAGGAAATATTACAAGCAACATCGCTGCCACAAGGTTTTCATTTCTTAAATTAATATTCAAAATAACACTTCCACATTAAATCATGAAAAAGTTTCATGAATACTTACGAGTATATCGTATTTATTTAAATTAAACTTAACCAAATCTTACCTAAAAACGTGCCTAAATCTTTGCTTAAAATAGTCAATATCAACATGAACATTGAACTTCGAGTCGTCATAGATAATTTATGTCAATAATCGATGACGGCGGCGCGTCAAAAACGTGAACACATGCCGTAACAGATTAGTCAAGTCATTTTTAGCACTTTGAGTCATTTAACCATATATGGACTCGCGTGGAGCAGTCGATATATACGGATTTGCCGATAAGTAGCTTATCGATTGCAAATTACACTCCGGTTGGTACATGAATGTTCAATTACTTGCGGAATAAAATATTTATATCCAATTAAACACTGAATACAAGTTTAATTAAGAGCGTGAAATTGGTATATTCTTTACGATGTTTAACCGAGGTCTGTTTTGCGACTGAGTGGTAATTAATATGTGAACTAGTTGGAACATATAACTCGTCCTTAGAATGGAAATATACAAGTAAGTAAATATAGTTTAAAAGTAAATAAATAAATTGAAGTACTTCAGTATAGATAATGAGGATGAATTTTGTCTAAGCTTCTACCAGTATATCCCTTCAAGGTAAATAATACCTATTCGTAATAATGTGGTAGTGTGAAAAACAGTGTGCACGTGTTGCTAGGTTACTCTCACGGTTATAATTTATACTCTATTTATAATTTATCCCTCGTTATACTCAGAATTCAACGGAAGTGTTATTATTATAGCTTATCAGAGACACGGAGAATTATCTCAAGTGGAAATAGTATGATTTTAGTTTGTCTTCAAAATCGATATCTGTTAAGTATATTGTTAGCGTAATTCTCCGTCACTGCCATCAGTGTGGTCGTATCACTGTGGCTTATGATGGTCCCGTTTTATCTATTTATCGTGCTACGCATCACTTTCGCACTTACATACTTGTTAGAACGTGACGGCAACAATGACAAACGATTAAACACAGTACCATCATAAGCCTACAGTAGTTGTACCATGAGTTGGAAAGTAGAGGATACGTTAGATCTTACTCGATACGTGAGGCATTCTATCGCACTGACATATTGGAGCGTGAGCCATTGTGTTTTTAACCTCAAAATGTCATCATCTGCCTCAGCCTTTAATTTGGATGCAATTTCCTCAGTAATTTTTAATAGGATAACGAATGAAGATTAAATAGATGTGATATACCAAAGAAAACAAAGCTGGTTCACCAACGTCGGGTGGGGGTGAGGGCGGGTAGGTACCTAATAGATTTTTGTTGTTACAAATAAATATGTATTTATTTATTTGGAACAACTTAAGGTAGCTGAAATATAGCCCATTCTCTGCAGATATGAAATCACACAATTATATTGCTAGTACCAACGAGCTACTAACCGATGAACTACTAGCATATTGAGCGTCGGGCTGCGCCTACGCAATGTCTGCGAACTTGCACAATGACATGCTCTGTCTAGGGCACGATTTATCGGTCAATGCATACAAATTTTATGTTCTCAAGCGATCTTTTGCGCTCGTTTGTCAATAACGATTTAGAACTGCTTCTTTATGTCAGTGCCTGACTACGTTTTGCTTGAGCGATAATTTTATTTCCAATCAAGCTGCTACTGCCTTATTGTCTAGATATATTATCTTGCCCCCTTATTCATAAGCGATTGTTAACTTAACAAGCCGCTAATAATTGTTTGTCCCTTTCGGTCTTAACAATGTGTCTATAAGAGCAAAAGGGACAAACAACTATTATCGGCTTGTTAAGTTAACAAACGTTTATGAATAAGGGGGTTAGTATTTTGTGAACTTAAATAAGTGTTCATAGGCCCTCTGGAGCCGGCAGTACAATACATTTGTCACTACGTTGTAACTCTTCCCGTGGATGTCGTAAGAGTCGCCTAAGGGGTTGAAGTGTCACTGACCAATAATTTATTAAGGATTGATAACAAACAGCATCGTCATCATAATAGATATACTACTGCAATCCCAGCCCAACGTGCAATGCCAATTGTGAGGATTATGGACACGTGATAAAAGAGGCCGATGTCCTGCAGTGGACTATAATAGGCTGATGATGTGATGATGATGGCGGCGCTCTATAGAGAAGGAGATGAATACTGTGCATATGAATGAACTGCAGAGACGTTAGGAATGCTGCTGAGGATCAAGAGTTAGTGCTCGGATTCCAGAACAACAACAATGATTCTAAGCAACATGACTTGGTCTACCCATTAAGGAAAATAATTTCCACTCTAAATATTCCTGTTCATATGATACCCAATTTCCCTAAAAATCGACTTGAAAGAAGCAAAGCCATCTATCTTCTAAGGTTTTAAGGTGACATGGTTATTTACATTATTGAGCAGTATGATTTAAATCACAGTAAGTAGGTATATCAGGTAAAGTAATTTAATTTATTAAGTACCTACACCGTGAAGATAGCGTTTGCAACTCAGAGCTCATTACAACTACTAAATACACAGTTTATCATTTTAGTAAAATCTTCTAATCTTTTGAATAGGATTTAGAATTTGCGAGTCCTGTCTCATTTTTACGCACACCTAGAAACATTTACCGTGTCACATAAACACGATCATGGATACAATACAATATCTACAAAAACTTTTTATTGCACACCTTACACGTAAAACAAAACAAAAGAAACACATTAAACAGAGGTGACAAAAGACGCCCTAAACGATAAAGAGCGATATCTTTATGGATGAGACTGAAGTTGAACTGCAAAAGGCTAAATACAGGTCGTCTAATACGATTCGTGACAGAATTAAGTTAGATAAGAAGGTCATTGACACCATTTCGCTTTCATCCCCCGAAACTTGGTCAGCGCGTAGGTACGCGCGTGGGCGGGGCGAAAGTGCGCTTTGATTGACTGATCCGACGATGTTATGCGTACGCGTTTAAAAATATACGCTCCGAACGAAAAGTCGTGCGCTACGCAATTTTATGCGCAATAATGAAACTTGTGCGTATAACGCTACGATTGAAGGAGATCGTTACGTTATTTAACCTTATTACCTTTTGTAATGGGGCGTGCCAAATTAATTCTGCAAGTGTTTAGTTCATAAAATTGTGTTAAAGCTAAGCGGTTCTTGTTATGTTTTTAGATATACGTGGTCGTTGATAAAATGTATACATTACATCGCATTCTGATCATTTCAGCATTTATTAAACAAAAGCTTCTTCTCTTTATCATTATTGCATACTGTATTTTAACTTACCCGAAATAATAATATGACGTCGCTACATAAACTGATAAAATTATATTCCTCCCAACGTTTTTACTCAAGACTTTCCCTTTTTAACACCAAAATAAACTTGATTCGAAGTCAACTTGCATAAACATCATTATAAGTTGATTATAAAATCTGAAAAGATGTAATGTGCCCATCAAACCAGCTATAAGGCTAATTTATCGAGTTTTTATTTCGTTCTTTGCACCCACCGCAATATTGATAATTTAATGCAATATAACATATTATGTATCTGACGATGAGAATTTAATGCAACATCATGATATATTGGACCTGTAGGCATAACACAGGATTAGGCGACAATATGTCACCGCGAGATAGACTATCCTTCCCTCTTTTATTCATATAGTTAGTAAAAGATGGAAAACCTATCTCGCGGTGACATACTAACATACCAATCATGTGCTAAGGATACTGGTTGCTTAATATTATGGTCCCGTGTTTATCGTTTATCGTTATTGTCGTTACGTTCTGACGTATGACGTATGTGCCGTTTGTCGTGCTACGTGTCACTTTCGCGGTTGCGTACTGATCAGAGGCCCTACCGCGAACCACGAACGAAGTGTTGCCTCTCTCTCGCACCTGTGAATTCGTACGTAAGTGTGACAGAGAGGCAACACTTCGTTCGTGGTTCGCGGTAGGGCCTCAGTACGCAAGTGACACGTAGAAAACGGCACATACTTTATACGGGACCATAGTAAGCCACCTGTAGCCGTACTATGAGCTATCCCAGTGGTATTAAGGCGCGTTTACTTTTTATCGCTCGCACCAATACGCAAGTACGAGCGAGATGGATAGAAAGTAAACGCGCGTTAATAACGCCGCGGTAGCTCATGGTAGGCACACTGGTCTCATTGGAGTTGGAAGGTGGACACCCCTAAGTTTGGGCTCCTTAAGCTCATATTTATGTATACTAGATGAAATCTATATATATAAAAGAAGAAGCTCCCTGACAAAGATGCACGCACAGCCGAAACCCCTGGTCCTAGAGACTCCAAATTTGGCGCATAGGTTCCTTTTATGGTGTAGACGAGCATTAAGAAAGGATTTTTCAAAATTCACCTTCTAAGGGGTTGAAATGGGGGTCCAAAGTTTGTATGGCGAAATAAGATTAGTTGAACTATTTTATCCGAAACTTCGCAAGAGTGTTCTTTAAAGTAATTGAGTAAAGGTATGTTTAAGGTTTTTTGAAAATTCAACCCCTGAAAAAGGTAAAAAGGGTGACGAAGTGAAAAAATCAAGTTGGGTATCGTTTCTATGGTTTATCGGGACGTAGATCACGAATACAATAACGATTTTAAAATTTAACGCGGCGGACGTGAAATACTATGTACACGGTTATGGTGTGATGGGGTAAAATTCGAAAAAAAACAATAGTTTTATTATTTATGTTCATTTCTGGTTCTAAAGATTCCAAATTTAGCGCGTAGGTTTCTTTGAGGGTGTAGGGGTGCTCTAAAAAAGGTTGAGTCGAAATCCACTCCTTAGGGGGTGCAATGGGGGTCCAAAGTTTGTATGACGAAACAAAATTAGTTGGACTATTTGTCCGAAACTTTGTAGGAGTATTCTTCAATGTAATAGAGTAAACATATGTTGGCCGTGTGGTGACGGCAGTAAGAATACATTTGTTACCACCCCAACTCCTCCTGCGGGTGTCGTAAGAGTCGACTATTAGGGATTGAAGTGTCACTGACCATTATTTGATAAAAGATTTATGATGGGCAGCAGCGTCATCATAGTTGTCACATTACTGCGATCGCCAATCCGCTTGCCCAGCGTGGCGATTATGGGTATTTACCTCCTGATGCGTATAGCATAGTTAATGGGAGAGGCCTGCGTCCTGCAGTGGACTATCATAGGCTGATGCATGCATGCATGTTGCAGGATTTTTGAAAATTTAACCCCTGAAAAGGGTAAAAAGGGTGATGAAGTGAAAAAATCAATTTGGGTATCGTTTCTATGGTTTATCGGGACGTAGATCACGAATACAATAACGATTTTAAAATTTAACGCGCGGACGTGAAATACTATGTACACGGTTATGGTGTGATAGGGTAAAATTCGAAAAAAAAAACAATACAGTTTTATTATTTATGTTCATTTCTGGTTCTAGAGATTTCAAATTATAGCGCGTAGGTTTCTTTGAGGGTGTAGGGGTGCTCTAAAAAAGGTTAAGTCAAAATCCACTCATTAGAGGGTGCAATGGGGGTCCAAAGTTTGTACGGGGAAACTATTTAAACTCTTTTATCCAAAACTTCACAGGAGTATACCCAAACATAAATAACTAAAGACATGTTTTAGGGTTTTTTGAGAATTCAACTCTTGAAGGTGGTAAAAAGGTTAACAGTAATAAACCACATGGTTATCGTTTCTATAGTCTATCGTGTCGCTGTACCGAGGTGTACGTGAAATACCATCTCCTCTTTTATGGTATCATGGGCTTGCGGGTTATGACAGGGGTATCGTTTTTGTGTTTATTTTTGATTCAAAAAATTCTAAATATAGCATGTTAACCAACGTTAATAACCTTTTAAGTTTTTCTGAGTTTTCACGCGATAGTAATCAAAAGTACATATATCAGTGTATCCAAGAGGTTTTTTATAAAGTCAAAACAGCCGTCACCATAAATTTCGTCATTTTTGATCCAATCGTGTAAATCGATGTATCGGGATCCCAGAGGTTCTTATTGACAAACAGCAAAAAAGGCTGCCTATTCAATTTCCGTTTCGATATTGTCCGTCATAAAAATCGGTGGTAATCTGAAGTTCTGACTGATTTGTTTATCATAATGAAGCAGAAGTCAAATTTGCAAGAAACTAACAACCTTGATTTACTTCAAATGTTAATCAGCTCGGCTAATTATAATCATCTTTGTAAGGCCTGGGAAACGACAAAATAAATCATCAAAACACAACAATCACCTATGTGAGTGTATGTAAACTTTTAATGATAAAAAACACTTGTCGGTTACCAGATGGTAAAGATGACCATAATATGATAGCGTGATTCCTTCGGAATTTGAAGTCAAAATTGCAAGAAAAGTTCGCCATCTTGAATTTAGTGATAAAAATTGATAAAGCGCGGCCGAACCGCGGGTAAAAGCACCATCCGCCACACTTAAATCGGTTAAGGCAAACGCAAGATAATCGCGGGAAAACATTAACACGCAGTGAATAGATATTAGTACGCGGGCGAAGCCGCGGGTAACTGCTAGTGTCTAAAAAAGTTATCTACACGGCGTTTTTCGTTAGGAAACGTTTATGAATAAGGTGATTAATCCATAGACTGTAATTTAGTGTACTAAATGACAGTTGATATGATATGACCTGTAGATCATATGATATCAATCGCTTTTCGGTTAACCTTTATGGGGAAACCGAGGTATTTTCTCCTCTGAGGGCGTAGCGAAGATGCCAATCGCTATAATAACGCTCAGTAAAATATCCTAGTTTTCGCACTCTCTATGTCACTCTTTCTCATTAGTACTACAAAGATAGTTGCGTTCCGTTCGTGACTGACCCTTACTTATTGTTTCGAACAGTTGTGATTAAACAAAGTTGTAAAAAATTTGTTTGCTACTATGTTAATATTAAAATTACACGTTGTATACACCGTTTTTTTATTTCCGTTAAATTAAAGAGAAGCTTATTTAGGTCAAAAAGAATCAATTTCTCTAAGAATCTAGTATCTAAACTATTACTGTTATTGAGTTATTAAAAAACTAAGTTCAATGACTGAACAAGTGTATTGCATTGCAACCTTTATTACATCCTAATGCTACTTATGTTGACATGTGCCGTCAGTCACCTGAAATTAAATAACTTTTGTGTTATTTTTAAGGTTCTCTCACACTTAAAAATTTTATTTTCGAGATCGACTAAAAGCTATGTACCAGACCAGGTAGCTCCAATTAACGTACCAAGTAAAGCCTGTTAAATTTAACGGAATTAAAAAAAAAACAGGGTGTATTTATAAATATCAAACTTAAATTGATGTGCGACTATTAAAAGGCCATTTATTTGTAAAAGCAAACGTGCAGTAAATAAAACGACTTTATAGATATTGTTGCAATAAAACATATACGCGTAGGATTCACTAAGTAGGTGGATCAGTGACCTTACTTCGAAAGTGAAATTAATTACTGTGTCTATAAGAATGACTAATATAATTCGGTGAAGGGAATTTATATTGTCTATTATTTTATTCTTCAGAAGGGAAACATGGATAATAATTGGTGATGTAATAATCATACAGGTGTTCGTTTTGATTTGAGTTAAATTAAACATAAACAGGTTACTTTTGTTAAAGTCGAAAAAAATGTTTTATTTTTTCGTTTACATAAATTCAAAGTAAATGAAATGGTAAGTGTGAGATACCCTTCAAAAATACAAAAGTTGATCTCAGGTGACGGCACATGCCAAAATAAATGAAGGGTCCACGGAAAGAACATGTCTAGTCAATTCAAATTACAGAAGGAAAAAACACCTTACTTTTAACAGAATAAGGTGTAAATTTGCCCTAATTTTTTAAAACATTGGACATGTTTTTTTCCGTGGACCCTTCAAATAGCATTATCGCATTAGGATGTAAATTTTATTGTATGTAATGCAATATACTATTCAGTCCTTAAACTTAGTTATTTAATAACGCAATAACAGTAAAAGTTAAGACACTAGTATCTTAGAGAAATTAATTTGATCTAAATAAGTTTCCTTTAAAGTTAACGCAAATAAAAAAACAACTTTGTACATTATACGCCGCATTTTGCACGTACATTTGTTCTATTTTTGAGTACTAACAAGTTAACACTTATCCACTCTATCGTCCAAGAAATACAATTGTGTAATGAAAATCGCATCCCATTTCTGGCAAACTCTAAATGAGGCTTATTGTATCTCTACCACTCTTGCAAAGATGATGCAAGAGTAAGAAAGATGACATTTTGACGTCAGTTAGGTACTATACTAGCTGGTGTATCCGTACAGGGTATCGAAAATCATGTTTGACATAATTGTTTCCTCTCATGTTTCAGAGTCGGCTAAGGGATTGAAGTGCCACTGACCATTTATTTATCGAAGGTTGATGATAGGCAGCAGCGTCATCATAGTAAATACACTGCTGCGATTGCCAATCCAGCGCGGCGATTACCTCCTAATGCGTCCATACGCATAAGTTAAGGAGATATTAGCTGATGATGCTGATGTTTCCTCTCTATCGCACTTATAAAACGCACTTAAGTGTGACAGCAGAGGCATATTTCTCGAAAGTTTGTAACTTGTGATACAAGCGGAAGTCCTTATCTAATTAATAGTATTAAGAAGAGACTCCCACTTGTATTACAAGTTACAAGCATTCGAGAAACGGGCCCCAGAGGCCAGTTTATAAAAAGATTGTAACTTGTAATACATGTGGAAGTCTCTTTTTATCGTCATTAATTAGATAAAGACTTCCGCTTGTATTACAAGTTAAAAGCTTTTGATAAACAGGCTCCAGGGCTTCTCTACAAGTCAATGGTGGTTCTCGGTAAGCCCTCTGAATTTCGCAGATTACGTAAAAAGAGAGGTAGCTGTGTCCATGCCTCTCTTCATCCTTTTCCATGAACACATTCGTTAGCAGTTATCATTATTTTAAAGGAAACGAACAAGAAATGCCGTGATGCATAATTATGCTGGTCCATAATGATAACAATTACTTGCCTTTGGCATGCAGAAATTATTTTGGCCTAGAAATAATCAGTAAGTAAGCTTGCTTGTCCCTTTCGAGTAACTACATGTTATATTAATGAAGATAATAAGAGGCTTGAAATTGCTGTTTTCATAAAGAATGCGGCAAGGTAAGCTATTACGTAACATAACTATAAAAAAGCTCAGGACCAGATGTATGAGATTGCCGTAAGTGGTTTTACGCCGTTCTTAAATTTGCCGTTTCCTAATTGCAGCCTATAGGAAACCAGAAAAGAACGGACTAACACTAATATCACTTAGTTATATGTAAAAAGCTCTTCCAATCTGTAGGAAAAACTGAACCTATTCCTATTTTCATGGAATATTTTGAGTAATTCAATGAGTGATCTACATTACCTCAAAGGGAACGAAACTGAGGTATACAAATTTGGGAAATCTATTCTCTTCTCTTTTATATAAAAAAAAAGTTTTTTTTTTTCAGAAATAACCAATCTATTAGTACCGGTTTCAGGGAAGAAAAACATCGTAATGAAACCGAACCTTCATCCCAACTCAGTCATGATGAATGTTTACAATAATTCACATTTCCCAGCGAATATTTGTCTTTCAATATCACAAGCACCTACTAATATTTAACCCAATGAAAGTAAAATACAACAAGCCAAATGCTCTCAATTCTCACGTACGCTCGATTGGTACACAAACTAATCAGACAATCAGTTGACCATCAATGCTAACTCCATACAATCATGAAAACCTACACATCCCGCATTAAAACGCTTTCACTTCACCGACATCGGAAACCACTCAAATAAACGACACTTATCTCAATGTACAATAAGCAATTTATCATACACAAAGTTGATGTTACACTTACCCAGTAACTGAAGGAGAGAGCAGACTATGACCTTGATACTGATTCGCACTGCATAAAAATATCTATTGGTGTCACTTTTTTTCAAGTCTGACCCGAGCATATGCAAATATAGGTACCGCAAAGAGTACGTCGACCTTGTCGTAGTCGCCCACGTATAGTGAATCAATGTGCGTAGAGTATATGACGGGAGCTCCTAGTATAGTGACCTACTGGTTGTGTCGTAGGCGGTTGTATGGCGTTTCGTACTTTGGCGGATCGCAGGTGATGTGTGTGACAGATGATGACACCCTATGGCCTCAATTAGCTTGAGCCTGGGATGAGTGCTCGGAGAGAGTAAGCGCACTAGTGATAATGATGATTATGAAGGCAAGGAAAATCATGTTGCGAGCTAGTAAAGCTTTGTTGTAAAGTGTTGTTTTAAAGTTTGTATTATGCCATTCGACGTATTTACTTGTACTGTTGGCTGAAGATACGTAACCGGTGTTATATACAGCGCTTCAACCAAAAACTTACTACAAAACCCTGACCAGCGAGTAATCTTACTTGTTTAAAAGTGTACGTAGATAAACGGGGAATATACTTATAATCTACTGTGTGCAACAAACAATTCTAAGCCGTCAATTAATCCATACTATCACTGGGGCATTTTGTCTAAATAAATATAAATTAATAGCAATTACTCGACAGATAATACCATGAACCAGTAAGTATATTTGAAGCTATTACACTCTCTTAAAATTTACACCCCTATCACCTTATACATATTACCATCATTTTATTATACCTACATAATTATAATGTCATGAAAGTGGGGTAAATAAAAGTAATTATAACGTGTTTATTATAATACAACTTGGAAACTGTTATCATTTAATCTTTAAAATAATAAATATATAGATCACATCTCCGTTCTACACATTCAAGAGAAGAAGTTTCAGATATTTTAATCTCATACTAATTTTTTTTTCATGGACATCCCGCAAACATGCTTATTTTCATATTTTACTTAAATATTTTCATCACACCTGCTCGTAAAAAGTGTTATTATACGCAGGCATACTTGAACATAATGAGCTGTATTATGCCCATGGGCAATAATGGATTTTCATACGAGATTACGTCGCACTAGGCGCCGCGCCGAGATTCCTTTTCTAAAGATGATGAATTTAAGTCATCCCTGATTTTGAGAAATGATTTAGACCATTTTAGAGTAGTTTTGTGAAAATACAGCGTGTGTATTTGATACGGGCGAATATTTTAGTGGCGATTACTATCGGACCTAGGGAACCTATTTACATAAATTTATTTTAGAAATTAAGGTATTTTTTTTTTCATACAAAATAATTGAGCCCGCAATGTATTGCATCCACTGGTAGCCACATTACTTAAAGTAGACATAAGTATCTAAACGTCATACGAGTCTCATGTCAGTTGGCCGGCATACATTGCTGCTGGGTTGCACTTTAGAAAAATCATTACACCTAATCAACAACAAAATTTAATGAAATGGTTATCTTATACGACTCGTAGGATCAGATATTATAGCTGGATTAATTATTCGCCCGTATCAAATACCCACGCTGTATATAGTTTTATTTACTTTTTTTGCCTCACAGGTGTGATGAAAAACATTGTGTGTGCCATGGGCGGTACAAGAATTATGGACTCGTGTGAAGTAATTCGGCTTGGGCTTTACTTTCACACTCGTTCACAATTTCTTATTTACCGCCCTTAACACGTTGAATGCGGGAACATAATTTTATGATTTACTTGCAGTGCTATACATACCATTTTTGAATTGTAGGATAGTCGTACACTGGTGCGGTACAAGGCTATTTTGGTTTGTGACTAAAGGTCTCTATTTTAGATGATATATCGTTGTTGGTTTAACAAATCGATGATTTATTGATTACAATGGCTAGTTAAACAATTGAATGATCTAAGGCTAGTGTCGTTTCACACTGTCGTACTTCGTTTAGGAATTATAGGAAAATTAATTAACGATACGAAATTGACTTGTGTCGCACCAAGGGAGTAGGGCAGATGCCGTCTAGTCGATATTTTGGTAGGGATGGGAAATATAATGAAATAATATTATCGATATCCCCGGATAGTGTCCCCACGAACGACAAGCGCCAGGGTCCTCAAGGGTCCCTCGACATGAAGCTGAGTGTGGACCTTTTCAGTTACGCTTTATAAAATGTACACCACTGGCATTGTTATTAAGTAGTTAAGTTTAAATTAAGCGTTATTGAATACTTAAAGTTCTTCTATTCTATTCTATTTTATATCGATTATTATAATTTAAAAAAATCTAATAAAAATTACAAATTCTTCCGATTTTTCGCTTCACTTCGTTCACTACTCGTAGTTACACTTTCACTGCACTCCGTCTCTTCGAAAATCTTTTGTAACATTTTTCGCGATCGTTTTCTCGGTGCATTCATGATGAAATCGGAAGTGCCATCGAAAGATAAACAAAAAACACGTAATCGTTACCCCCGCACTGGCTGTACTGACCTGTACTTGTGGTGCTGTACAAGACAGTAGGTATACAAGACACTTTTGGTCGGTACCGCACTGGTTGATTATTTTTTTCACCTAGTGCGGCACGAGTCAAATTTGTCTTGTAAAGTTTGATGTACCTACTAGATAGAACTTATAGAAAGACACATAAATGTATACTTGACTCCTTCTAACTCATAGGATTTCATAGTCAAATCGACCCCGCACCAGACAGAGACAAGCTACTTCTTCACTTCGCACCAGAAGAAAGTACATTACAAGTCGAAATTGGCATGTACCGCATTCAACGTGTTAAACTCGTACCTACGTGATTTTTTTACATTTACTGTGTAAAGTTATTATACACTCGCGGTCAATGAATACGGGTCAGGTGGATTTTTTATAGAAAATACTGGAAACATGCTGATCACAAATATTTAAAAAACTTAAATATTTATAATACAAATGGAACCATTTTTTTTAACATCGGATTGTATTGGAATTTCCCTTAAGTTTTCACCCTATCCGAAAAATACGGAACTTTATCGTCAGATGACTTCGTAGGTATAAAAATAGCAACACATGATTAAAAAACTCGTATCACCATACATTTTAGGTGATTTTCTTAAACGGTCTACATTTTTGTCTCTATAAACCGACCGACCTAACGACAATTTTAAAGGTTTTTTGGATTTATTTATAAATTTAGGGAAATTCCAATACAACCTGATTTAAAAATAGATTTTACCTACACTATAAATATTTCGAAAAAATATTTGAAATCTTCATGTTTGCATTATTTTCTATGAAAAAAACCACCTGACCCGTATTCACTGACCGAGTGTGTATTTTTGAAATAGAATGACAAAATCGAGAGAAAAAAATACTCGCAGAATTTCGTCTTGAGTATTTGTTCCTATCATTATAAAGCTGGTGATCATAGTGCATTCATGATGAAGACGTATTAAGCCATGCATTCCGTTCGTGAATATGATGACGTACTTTACTAAGTAATGATAACAGTAAATTTGCTTTATTATAATGATTCTAGTTAATGATCAACACAAAAAACAATCTATTTAAAAATAGAATACGTACTAATGACTGAACATTGTCTCAGGAAGCGCCAAATGTGCATACGTCGTTTTATAAATTGACGGTATACAATTTTCTTCAGGTGCGTCCACACCAATGCGTCATGGTCAACTTAGTTAGGTTTCAAAAAAAAAATGTTAAACCCTAAAAGAGTGAATAAGGGTGGCACGGTAATGACGATGTATAATGCCACCAAAATTATGCTGGTGTTGCAATAGTTGCAACCAACCACATATTTGTGGCGTTTGCGGTAGAATCCCTGGGGCCGTGGAGCCGAGATGCTCATACAATTTTTAATTCCATGAAAAAGAAATTAATTGAGTCAACTGGTGACCGGTGGCCGGCTCATTCCTAGGCTCAAGAATAGGTATAACTATTCAGCGTGGGAATGTAGCCAGCCTTCTGGGCACTTTTCCGCTACTAACGACAGATCTGGGGAACTTACGGTGCGTATTTTTATTTTTGATCTATAATTTTAATAATAGTCTTTTTAGTTTTGTTTTCTTTAATATTAAATAGGTAAACTGAAATATTATTCTCATAATTATATAACTTAGCCACATTTAAGCACATTGCGTTTTCTGGAAAGTTGTGAAATAGGACTCACAAAAGACGAAAAATATAAAATAAAACTCACTAGTGTGCACATACCTTTCTTATTTTGACGACAGAAATGAAGCGTTACGTATGTGAACTTTGTATTATACTAAATAACAGGCATCATATAACTTATAAAATTTAAGCGATTGACGTTAAAACTAGCTAACAATTTACGTCATGCACACATTAATGGCATCACTCATAATTTTGCATCAATTTAAAACCTATCTCAACATTTTATTAGCACAATTGTTTTGCAACACATTGAGATATGCAAAACAAAAGAAAGTAACATAAGTTTTAGTTCTTAAACGTCCTTAATAATGAATACAATTGGGTAGGTAGGTAGGTACTATAAAACTCTTGATTTTTTATGTGGTTGCGGACAAACTGCAAGTTGATTTTTATTTCTAGTACCTAGGTACATAATTGAGAAGTATTCATATAATGTATGCCACCGTTTGGTCTTAATACTCAGGTACTACTTACGTCGGTACCTCTACCTACTTATCAAATGTACTTAGGAGCGGTAGATATGAAATAGTACATGGACATGGCAGTAAATATTTATTGCTCACTAAAATTAATACTAACTTCTGACAGTAATTTTACGTAAACATCACCTACGCCTCAACCTTTACAACGACACATTTGTCAAGTTATAAATATACTAAAGTCATGAATCTAGTGTTTCTTGTCACGTACCTACTGAATTTAAAGCCATCAATTATCTATTTCTTCTAGTTCTCTATTACCCGGGTCAAAATTCTTTTCGTTGTCTTGTTTACCACTCTGTCACGCTTTTAGTTGCTGTTTCGACTCAGTATATAAAAAAATCCGATGCACTTGCATTTCTATTTCACACTAGATTTTAATCCATACATCAGAAATTGAAAACAAAACATCATCTGACATCTCATACAAAGATCACCACTGCGTCACGTTTTTTAGGGACACAAAATAAGACAACGAAAATAATTTTGACCCACCTATGCGGACGCATTAGGATGTAATGCCCATAATCGCCACACTGGGCAAGCGGGTTGGCGATCGCAGAAGTGTGTCCACTGTGATGACGCTGCTGCCCAGCACCGATAAATTAAGGGTCAGTGACACTTCAATCCCTTAGTCGAATCCCTTTGTAACAATGAGTATAAATTATGTTATGTACATTTGTAGCTTTCATTCCAGCTTAGAAATACATCAAATATTATGATCTAAGTTTAGTAAACCCTTTAAAAAAGTTTTAAGTTAAACGATTTATTCTAATTCTATATTACACCAAAAACTAAAATCGCCACTCAGATACATAAAAAATCAAGAGTTTTATTATTACCTACACATTTCCCAATTATTTTCTTATTAAGGCAACGTTTCATTGGTTTTGGATATCTCAATATGCTGCAAAACAAGTGCTTTCTACTCTTACAAAAAACATATTTTTTGACACTCAACACAGTGACAAACCGGCATGACATTGTGGGTAGCAACGCGAAAAACAATAGTCAGGTCAATTTAACACGTTACACGCTTGTTAACATGCGGTCAGGTTTTGATCACTTTTTGCTCTCCATTGTTAAATTGAGACAATGATCATTAATATAATGAATCACCAGAGCAAGCAATGTTTAAGGAGGACATGAGATTAAATATTGTCATTTGATACATAATAATTACAAAATAATTGGGAAGAGAAATAGGAACCTTTATTCAAAACTCCACGATAAATAAACATACTTCCAATAAATCTTTATTAAGTGGGTTAAATATGGAGTATAAGTTTTACTTAATGTCCACTGACGAATGT
Source organism: Thaumatotibia leucotreta (assembly GCA_025490895.1). Taxonomy (NCBI): domain Eukaryota; kingdom Metazoa; phylum Arthropoda; class Insecta; order Lepidoptera; family Tortricidae; genus Thaumatotibia; species Thaumatotibia leucotreta. The sequence continues at coordinate 20,962 of JALPQI010013311.1, read as the reverse complement.
TCCTCCGAAGTCATCCTATCTTATGAATAAGACGATGACTTCACGCAAAAAAATAATATCCAAGAGGTTTCATACCCTATAAGGAATGGTGCTATCGCATTGTCTGTCTTATTTTATTCCGTAATTTTATTGGAAAGGCCTATGTCTCGATATCTATACGTTGTAAAGTTAGAGTTATGCTCTTTCACTACTAATCAGGTTAGTATAGTGATTAGCTAGTACTGAATAATTAGATATTACAATATGTTTGGTAACGGCTTTTAATTGACAACCATAACGCCTTCCACCCACTCGTTGAGATGGACTTTGTGACAATGGGTATCTTAATAGGCCAATTATCACATGTTTTATACACTTTATACTGTTTCTGTCATGCATTCTTGCTGACATGCAACTCGATTGCTACTGCGTGTAATTTCAAGTACAGTAAATACCAGTGCGAAACAATTAAATTCGAAACGAGAGGCCATAAATTAAAACAAGACCGAAGGGGTGTTTTAAATCGACATTAGTTACCAATTCCCTTTTTCACACGTGTATCGTGCAACGTTTTCAGTATAGATCGCCCCTCGAAGTTTCGACCTGACCAAAAAAATTACCACTTCTCGTACTAGCGCTTAAGAAAAGCACCATCTGTGCGGAAAAAAAATAAGATAAACAACGTACAACCGTACAATTGCGATTGTAAATGCTATGTGCTTATAAACAAAATGCTCAATTGCTCACGGATAGACTCTGTGTCGATAGTTATGGCATCTGGAAGCAAGGCACGCCGATGTATATCACGTGCCATCAATTTCTGAATAGACTATAAATATTGGTATATTAATATTGGACTATTTATTTTATTTAGTAATTTGGTTGTACGTTGTTTCATAGACAACATTTTCGCAGAATATTGGTCCATAGAAAATGTTTCTCGTATTTTCATTTCATAGAATGATCATTTTTCAGAGCTCTTACATTGTATAATCTGGTTTTGTATATTTTTTATTGTTCAGATATGTAGTTCTTAGAATTTCATTTAATAGCGTATTCAATCAAATATTATTAATTCGTATAGTATTTTTTGTCTAGAACAGTTGTTTCAAAAACTGAATATTCATAGAATGTTGTTTCTCATTGTATCAAACTTAATATTTTTTATTCAGTCATAATTAAACTATAGAATTATCATTACATACCATTATACAAATACAAAAGAAATACCTTTGTCCAAAGAATTTTAGTAAGCGATTTAGACCTGGGAACCGGTCGACGAAGCCCCGCTCTTCTATTTCTGCTCTAAGGGATAAAAGGTACCTAACGAACCTATCCAGGTTAGAGCAGGGGAGGTACAAATTTGTTATTTTTTAATGCGGGGGCTCCGCCCCCCGACCCCCCCTTGATGGGGGCTTCGCCCCCCCCGTCCCCCCTTTTTTTGGTTTCGCAAGGATGACGATACGTAAACAATTAATTAAAAGTAAGTAGGTATTTTATTTATCCGGGAAACTACGCTCGAAACCTAACCAATCCAAGTCGGTTTTACCCTGATTTATTGGATTGGATTGGTTAGGTTTCGAGGCTAGAACAGATTGAAAAGCTAACTAACCTTTTTTTTTTGTTAACCCAGGGGAATCCGTTATGGATACCACCCGGCCCGGGAGTAACCGGGTGGTTATGTCCGACTCGCACGGACTAAACCCCTGGGGTGTTCCACCGCTCGCTCTGTGTGCGGGGTTTCGGGAACGCTGCTGCACACCTCCGAGAAGCTAACTAACTTAACCCAACCTACACTACCTAACCTACTTTGCCTACAATCTACCTACTTTTTCTGGTAGCAGTTTGGTTTTTTTAGAGGGAGGGCGAATCAGTGTATAAGAACCAAAATACTTACATGAAATATGACTCATTAGGTGAGAATATCACTATGCAATAAAGTAAATAGTGGAACTAAATATTATATAAACTAGTAACTATAAAACAACAATCTATGAAATAAGTGCCTACAAAACAAAAATACATGAAATGTAATTCTAATGTTTGGTTACTTTGTAAAGTAAAAAAGTTAGATAGCAATATACATGGAACTGAATGTCTGTGAAATATGTTTTAAGCAATTGAATATTCTATGAAACAATAATATTGGAACAGAAAGTATATGATCCAAATAATATATGAACAAATTTCTGTGAAACGAAATTCTATGAAACTTCTGTCTATGAAACAGTGTGCCACCACAATTGTACAGTGATCACTGGCCAATGTCATGAAAGCTTAATTTTATTCTATAGTCTACATAAGGAATATTTACAGCGATTTATTTTTCGAATAAAATTATTTATATTATTATCAACAAGGCCGATAGACGTCCACTGCTGAACATAGGCCTCCCCTGAAGACTGCCACAATGACCGCGCGGTCCTGCGCCACCCGTATCCAGCGGACTCCTACGACCTTCACTATGTCATTAGTCCTTATTTAAGTATTTATAAAATTATTGATATTCCTCAGATAATTACTTTCTCTCATTCCTCGCTAAATAATAAAGAAGCGCGGAAGGCTAGATACTTACATAAAACTCTCACGGCAAAAAGGCTAATACTCAAGACTGGACGTTAATGATGGCCTCTTTATGCCACCCATCCTGTATTTCCTGTTCCGCGATACAAAATTACTCGCAGAGTTTAAATCCATCACTATTGTGGAAGCAAATCGGTTCTCGGATTTTTCATTTGCTTTGTTTGAATATGTATTGCGTAATTTTATCGTGCATTTAATTAGCGGGCAGAGTTCATAGCCAAGACGATAATCGCTTATGCTCAGTAGCGTAGCGTATACCGATCCTCAGTCAGAAAAAAGTGAACTAACCTAAAAACTCGCATTATTTCATAACCAGGATTCGCCTACGAACAAATAAAACATGGAAGCAAGCAAGTGTCACCCGCTGTTCAGTGCATCACGGCAATGAATTTGAATGTCAACCTATAAAAATTTAAACCGCCATTTAAAAATAGTTGTGATTGGTCCATCAAAGTTTTGATTGGCGATATTCAATAAACATTTGTCAAAGATGTTGGCGCCGAAATATGTGCGGTGTCACGAAAAGCGCTATCTATGTCCTGCACAATTGAACAATTGGTTTTGGGGGCATTTTTGAGCTGGCGTTAGACGTCCATGTTATATATGGTCGCAGGGATTGGCATTAATTCATCAAATCAATCACTTTTAGAACACAGTCTTTGTTTTATCACCAACTTAAAACAATAAACCTTGAATTCACATAATACGTACATTTTAGGTAAAAAATATTGATATTTGTTAGTTTAAATACCTGCCTAATTGCCTATGGGTTTCGCTACATATGTCAAGTTAAAGACGTCAAATACTGTGAAAAGTCAGCCATATTTGACTTGTTTTACTGGCGAATGTTATTTTTTTCTCTCCCTGTCACTCATTTCTATTAGTGCGACAGACAGTTGCGTTCCGTTCGCGACTGAGCACATTATCCACACACCCAAATATTAGTTCCATAAAAATTAAACAGGATATTTTCCTAAATATTCGTATTTCTCTTGTTTATAAGTTTTCATATGTAGAAGTAAGTAATCTCTAACCCTCATAATATTTCTACCCTCATAATCATAACATTTCTAACGTAGCCAATCGATATGTATCGTTTCACCCTTTCAGTCTTATAGACAAGACTGAAAAAGTATTCTTATCGGCTAAGATTTAAAACGTTTATGAATAAGAGGTTAAAAGTTTTGTTAAAAATTTGACCCCCATTGCCAATTACCGCTCATGCCCACTTGTATTATGCTTAGGATAGTTTTTAGTAAGTGTCTGCATAGGATACATTCATTCCAGTTTAGGCGATGCTTTTTGCGGCTAATAGTGCCTACATACTCATAGGTACCGCCTCAATAGATATTAAAATACAAAGCTTCTCTCACTTTCATTCCCTTTGCAACTTGCAAGGTCCTTAAAATTGCATATTTGAGCATTTGCAGACGATAAGCTACCGGTGTGGAGTGTGGACAATAGATCATTATACTCCGTAATGTAAGCCTGGATGACGATGCAGGGCCAGGCCTGCTACCGCGAACACCAATGTTCGCAAATTTCGAGGATTTTTCTCTGTCAGTCTAAAGACGCCTTCGTTGGAGTGATGGAGACAAATATATAATATAGTAGCAGGCCTGAGCTCATCTTATTTACGCGAAATAATCTATTTTGGTATATCTACCAACCCATATTAAGTATGTCATCAACATCATCAGCCTATCTCAGTCCAATGATGGGCATAGGCCTCTACTATTAACTTTGCGGATGCTTCCAATAGAAAAAATTAACTACGAAAGACTCTGGTTGTCACGGGATTGGAACCCGCCTCTTCCGAGTTACCGGCTCATTAACTTTGCGTATGAAATAGACTATTACAACGTTGATGCAAGAGATACGGAAAAAGTAATCAGACTACTTCTACAAATTACATTTATATGTTTACTACCGCAGCAGAACCAAAGTAACCGATATACCTCTCCGAATAGCTAAACTGAAGTGGCAGTGGGTGGGGCACATTGTGCGCAGAACCGTTGGCCGTTGGGGCGGAAAGGTTCTCGAGTGGCGGCCACGTACCGGAAGGCGCAGCGTGGGTAGGCCCCCCACAAGGTGGACTGATGAGTTGGTGAAGGTCGCCGGAGTCCGTTGGATGCGGGTGGCGCAGGACCGGTCATTGTGGCAATCTTTGAGGGAGCCCTATGTTCAGCAGTAGATGTCTTTCGGGTGATATGATGATGTTAGATACTTTTGTACGTAATCGGAATTGATCGGAATTAGATCGTGTTGTTGTAGTAATCGGAAGGTGTAATCGGACTTCTTTTTGTCCAAGTCTGGTTGATGCCCATAACCAATCTTCTATTAACAAATGGCCAGTAATACTTCAATCCCTTAGTCGAATCTTAGGTCGCCCACGGGAATTATCTTACGCAATACGAGTATATGTAGCTTAATGAAAAAACAAATGTGGCTTTATATAGTTTATCAGTGGTACTGTATTGCAAAAGAATCATCACCCTCAACAGTTACCCTCAAAAGCTTTCGTTTAATTGTTGTTCCATCTAGTTATTACAAACATATTAATATCAATAGCAGCTTCTAATGTAAACAATATGAGATTCAATTTAATTATTTTTGTTATTGAAGAGACAAAGTACTTCAATGAGTAGCGTTCTTAAACAAACACTTAAACAATATCCAATTAAAATACCACTCTAGCTTATACTTTACCACGATGATATTTAAAGTAGAAATCGGAATGTCTATAAAACTTGGTACATTATAGTTTAAGGGCTGATATGTTTTTACCTTACGGCACGTTCGTATACATAAAAGGCACGTGGCAATGTGAATGACATAATATTGTCATGTGATACGGGTATTGCACTTTAAAGGTTAACGCACACATATCAACTTGGCGCCCCGATTATCACCCACTCAACTGATGGCCTACTGCGAACCATGATTGGTACTGCCTCTTCCTCGCACTTGGAACTTGGTACGTATGTGTGACAAGGAGGCAAGAAGTTGATCTTGTTTTGCGGTAGGCCCTCTGAGTTCCTCAGTATTGTTGGTGTTAAATTTTATAGGTAAACGCACGCTCATTAAGTATTATTGGAACCATAACAACATCGCCTCGCTTTAACATAATGGATACTTGTATGTGGTTAAATCTCCTATATTATTTTAAAACAATATGTGGCGACGCAAATTCAGCAAATAGATTTGCACTTTTGCTCTTGCTGAAATACAATTGCAGGACAACCGTTTATAGGAAGAGGTCAACCTCCGACTACTTAGGCCGTGGGTTTTCTGGCCGGCGACCGGCGACCGACACGTGTCCGCCGCTGACGACGTTCGAATGTTTTGTTCGCGAATGTTTGAGGGTGGTTTCTCGCCTCCTTATGTGTGTTCTATCGTCTGTACAATGGGCTGTGCTCTGAAGAACTGTTCGACATGATGCCAACGTCCACTTTTCATCATCGCACCGCTCGCCACCGACTGGGCGCTCATCCTCACACCTTGCAACCTAAATGGTCGCGCACCGTGCGGTTTCAGAGGAACTTTCTTCCGCGGACGGTCCGTCTGTGGAATGAGCTCCCTGCCGAGGTTTTCCCGTTGGACTACAGTATGGGGTTCTTCAAAAGAGGACTGTACAAGTTTTTATTGGGTCGGCAACGCGCATGTGACACCCCTGGGGTTGCAGGCGCCCATAGGCTACGGTGACTGCTTTCCATCAGGCGGGCCGTATGCTTGTTTGCCACCGACGTGGTATAAAAAAAAAAGTCAAACATTCGCTAACGAATGAGGCGAAGACGTGTAGAACTCAGCACGACCAATAGCCGTACTATGAGGTGCCGCCGCGTTATTACTTACTTTCTATTTGGCTGGCTCGCACCAATACACGAGTACGAGCGGGATGGATAGAAAGTAAATCCGCGTAAATAACACAGCGGCAGCTCATGGTAACCACACAGCTAAATGTAAGCACAGAAATTTAAAAAAGCTATCAACATTTTTTTCAGATGGGGCAAGCGGATATATTATGACAGGACGACCTGGACGCTTTCGTCAACAATTGACCTGAATTAAAAAAATGCACTTGTAGAGATCCGAGAGAGAGCCAGCGGGACACCAGTCTAACCACCTTCAAGAGATTCACCCGTATTAACGCATTCAAGCGAACAACTACCACTCGACGTATATAGACGTTACTAATGGGTTAAATTAAAACCTTGTATTATGGGGAGAACCTCATACAACAATGACGTAGTCCCCAAACAGCGACGTCACAAGTTCCGACAAGAACACACCTTGTAAAATTATTTAATAGAACAAATTCGCCCAGTCACGTAGCCTCGTCTACAATTTGCATATACAAATACATAGACCACAGTCACGCTACGGGTATTCCTATAGTTTTTATCATCGTAACATTTCTGTGTATCACTAAGGTAAGTGCTTCGTGGGTAAGTATTCTCGCGGCATAATTGTCAATGGCTATTACGTTAAGATAATCTGCTCTTTTCCCATCTGAACTCGATGCAGAGAATCATAGATGCGTCCACCACAGGGAAAAATGCATGCATTAATTTCAAATACGTATGCGAGTTATGCGTCGTCGACCATTGTTAGTTTTAAAAAAAAAACATAGTTTAACTTATGATTTTCAGTGAAATTTGTTTTAAAATTAATTAGTAGGATAAGTATGTTTTATTAAATCAACCTCTAAGACAGAGAAAGTACTTTTAGAAGAAACGCGTATGAAGTATTATTGTTTTTATGTCGGACACAGTAGGGTTCAGTAGCCGTACCATGGCTTTACAAGTATCGGTAACGTTAGCTTTTACTCGATACGTTCTTAATGGATTCTATCGCGCTCGCACTGATACGAGTACCTATATTGGAGGAACCGAAATGGCTTTCTTTACGCATCGAGTAAAACCTAACGTATCCTTTACTTTACAAATCATGGTATGGCTACAGTAGTAGCCCTTCTATATGAGCGAATAGTATCTTATTTACCTTTACAATAGTACCTTAGCAGCAAATATAAGATTGCCGCATCTACCCAATGACAGCATCGAAGTATCCAAGGACTGCAACCGCCGTGGGAGCGATGCACCGTATTCAAATAGCGCTGAAGAAAAAACCGTTTTATGGAAAACCTTTCCAGTTTTTCCGGTAACGTTGCATCGTGCCCGCGATTCCGAACGAGATCGCTAATTGTACAGCTGTACACTTTTATATTCAAATGAGGCTTTGTGAATAAATTGTTTTATGGTTTACACTATGGGCTTTCCCGGTTTGTTGGTCATTTGCGACTTATTCTTTGTCTTTCGGTCGAAAGATCGTAATAATAATTCCATCAAGTTATGTACAGAATTTTTGATATTTTTTACGGAATCTACTAACGTTTATGTAAGACCCGTTTGTCTTTAAAATATGAGTAATAATCGTGAAAGTTTAAATCAATATGTTTATGTCAGGATTTTGTATAAATATTTTCACATGTTCTTATTCATTTATTCTTGGTTGGAAGTTCAAGGACGTTGAAAGTTATCGACTCCATTTTTCTTCTTTTCCTTATGAACATGTTTTTTGTTACATTTTTTTCATTTTCTTCACAGCTGTAACTAAGTACCTACCTACATTTTTCTTTTTCTTTGGATTTGTTCTGTTTTCCTATACAAAATAACAAGCCATTCCATCTTATTCCTATTTCGTTTCTTTAATTCCGTTATCATTTTTCAAATGGTTCACTTAAAATCCAAAAGGTACAAATAGGTACTTAAAAAATAATAACTCCACAAATATTTAGTTATTTGTGTTTATTTAGTTTGTTAATATTTTATTTGAAAATAATTTCACGAATACTTTGATCAAATGTTTAAATACCTGAGATTATGTTAACTACACTAAACGATTTATAATTAAACCTTCCATCTCACGTCACTTTTTGTACACAACCGAAATATTTATCCCCTACTTAGTTCAAATTTATTGTTATAACAAGGGTCAAAACCAAATTAATCTTGTCTTCAATCTTGTTCCTAAACCAATAGCTGGTTTTGCGGTTTTGTCGGTATCCGGCGGTTACATCAAGGTTTTGGTTACCACTTTAGTTTTATTCAGTTTATTTTAAGCATGTTGTCATATATCCTTACTAAGGATTCATCTACAAAGGATTCCTTAAAGACGCAATAACTTTACAAAATATCGGTCAAGAGCATATCGGGCCAATAGCCATGCTAACTGTAGGCTTCCGTAGTTGATAAGAAAAAAATTTCGAATCCACGGATCAGAAATGAAACCAGGAGACACATTCTTCTTCTATCTTTGAATATATTGCCTTATAGAAAAAAAACATTCACTCTTTAACGGGTTGGCTTAAAGTAATGAGAATTTATGTTTAAAAAAAACATAAAAATAATGGCAATAAGCATTGGATTATCAATTTTGTAATCACAAACTAGATGATATTGGCCATAAACTGCATAGCCTTTCATAATAATAAAAGGCCTGATTCTATATTTTTTTAAGTAACTTTCTCATGAACTTGAACTACACTTTGGACAACGTTTAAATATACTCTAGTACATTATTCTCGAAATTCTATAACTAATTTTATTTTATTCTTGAATCGAGTCTCAGATATCACTACATTCACTCAGAAGTATTTAAAAATTACTAAAAAGTTGTCGTTGCCTGAGACTTAATAACATGTGGAGGGTTGACAACATTGAGTAGATTTTCCACAGTCGCCTAAAATGAGTGAAAACCGACATTGCATACAAATTAACCGACTTTAAACGTCTCTAAAACTCTATTTTCTAGGAGATTTTTATTCCTTATTATGTGAATTGATATTGTAAAGGATCAGTTTTGGTTGATTCAAATGTAATTACCCATTGTAATAATTATAATTAGTGATACAAAGACACGTTCGAAAATCTACTTAAAGTCGTCCAAAGCATGACGAGGAGTGTTACAAGATAGTTACACAAACCGGAGGTGGGAACTTAATATGCTGTGTTAATTTGTTTTTAAATACCTAATGTCTAATATACCTACTCTAGTTCATGATTACAAATTCGATAAACCAATAGCTTTTACCTTCATGTAAATGTTTTAAAACATAAAAATTCTCATTACTTTTAGCCAACCCGTTATTATCTTTTAAAATACATATTCAACCACGTGGTACTGTTGGAACGCAGTGAAAAAAAAATTACCCCTACTTTACGTATAGCGGGGAGCACCGATTTTTTTTAAATATTCTACCACTTTGTCGGCATAACACATATGAATACATATACCAAATTTCTAATACTAACGGTCACTGGACTACGCTGCGCACAGACAGACAGACGGACAGACGTTGGTACACGGCGAAACTGGTGTACTGCCTGGTGTAATTACGTTTCCCAAATATGACTTCCCAAATAACTTATCGCAATAGTTTCATTTCCCAAACAAATCTTTAGCAAAGTTACATTTCTCATTTTATTCATTTGGTCAAATTATTATTTTGCAAAGTTTCACTTCGTCAAGATTTTATTAAGCAAATGCTTACTAAGCAAATGTTTTATTTTGTCATAAGTTAACATCCAAAAAAAAAATCCCAAATTTGATACTTCGCAAGCTCTACTTATAGCAAAAGCCTGGCAAATGATAATATTATTTAAAAGTTCGTAGGTCTATACAGGAATTTCGTACTTTTTTGCACAACCTTTGGCTTGAACTTGCCTGGAACAAAAACGTATTTCATGAATAATTGGTATCATAATGAAAGAAGTGAGAAAATAAAATCCATCATAATGATCACTATTCATATATTTTATTGGTAGGTACTAAGAAGGCACATATAGTCGCGGATAAAAAACTATATTTTTATTTTCATTTTCATAAAAAAACTACTTATCCCAGAGCCACCGTTAGGTACGACGACGAGCGAAGCGAGGAGGAGTGTTAGGTGAAACTGCGACCATACAGCGCACGAGCCGAGCGAGCGAAGCGAGCGTGCCGCGGCAGCGGCCGGCGAGTGCCAGAACCGACTGTTTTGTTATTCCCTCGGCATTGCGTTCCCTCATCAGTTTCATCTAAATTACTGTTTAGAACCCGACTTTTAATTGTTTATCAACATAATAAAAAACCCCGTGTGTGCTTTTATTAAAAAAAAAAACATAAACATACCTATATAAAATTCGCCTCAACTATACCCAAAAACATTGGTAATTATTTAGTTAACTAAATGCCAGTTAAACCATCAACTACATGAAAATATGCATTGTAAAAAGTTCCAATTAAAAACCAAGCCCAAAGACAGAATTTTAGTTGGGAAATAAGACGATTTCATAAGATTCAATATGAGCTTTCGGCGAAATGACTTTATGCGAAAAATTGGTTGCGATGTAATATTGTATATTATATGCGGTATAAATCGTATGCCATACAATATTTTGGGATTAGTATGTTACGCCAAACGATGCATTTGCCAAAAAATATTTTGGGAAAATAAAAACGACCAAGTAATTCTTTGCTAAACAATCGCTTGCCAACAAAAAGGCTTGCTAACTGTAAAATTGCGATAAGTAGTTTTGACAATTGAATTTTTGCCAAATGAAAATTTGGGAAAAATAGTTTGCGATGTGATACTTTGGGAAAAATTATTTGCCAAACATTAGTAAACCGGCGAAACTATATGCGTTCCTAGTTTACTACGGAACCCTAAAAAGTATGTTTGAATAAATCTGAACTGGCACAATGTACAAATCACAAAAATGTTTATGTAATTTCGTAATTTATATTACCAATCATTTTCCTTGGACCTCAATTGTCACTTTACAAAAATACCTACCTGATCCAATATTTTTCAATCCTCCCTAAACCTAATGCTGAATAATACACCTTAATACGTACTCTAAGTCACGTAAATTCGTAATTATAACTGCAAAAAACATTGCAGAAAAAGTTAATAAACTTGAATAATTCCATGGGAACATTCCTCGTTACTCGCACCACGTTAATAAAATAACATTTTTCATATTTGGCGAGGCATCTTCACGCCACGGGCTAAAATAACTTGTCTTTATGTCCTTAACCGCGCCGCATACTATTAAAATAACAGTTCATATTTTTAGGAAGCTTAAACATAATTTGATGCAAATGTGCAGCTGTGATTTTACAGTTATCATCATAAAAACGTACATTCTTGGAGCTTTATTTGTACATATAAGCTTTTATTTCTTACAATTTAAGAGTATAAAACTAATGTATTAAAATTAATATATAAAATAAAGCTAAAATTAAAACTAAACCATGATATCTAAAGTAAATATGTATCATAAAAATAAATCTAACTAAAATTACAAAAATAATACTCCCTCGATATATGCTTTTTCGTAATAGCATCTTTTTGCAAACTTTTATCATTGCTGCACACACCCTTATAATGTTGACATTTCTAAAATCTATCAGCGGAGAACCGAAACCTCAAAAGCTAGATGTTTAAAAAAATACATAGACAGTTACTTCTATAATGTACACGACATTACACGACTTTGATGAATTCTATCGCTAATCGCTAAGGGGATTGAAAATTTGCATGCAAATTGTTCGGTAACTTAACTATTTCAAATTTTATCATATGAAAAATAGAAAAGTGATTACAGCATTTAAAGAACGTATAGGTATATACCTACATTTTAAGTGAAATAGGTACTTAAAAATTGTTTAGACTATAAATCACAATTTAAGAAGATTTAGGTAGAACACTATCATTATAGGATAAAAACCTTATCATACGCCGACGAGGTCGCGGGCGGAAAGCTAGTATTACATAATCTTCCAAGACAGCTAGCTGCCTAACATTGAATCGGATCAGCTGTTGTTATTTTTAATGGTATTTACATACTTAGGTACTTGGAAAAACCTTTCTAAAAGTGATTTCCTTTTGATAGTTTATTTATGTTTGATTAGTACTAGGAAGTGTTATCCCAGTTATACCTGGAATATAGACTATGTTTTTAAGTGAATTAAAAAACCAAAACCGTTAAGAACAATCTATTTTCAAATCCATCTACTATAACGTAGAATATACTATAATATATTATATTCTAAGTGAAACTACACTACTCGGGATGGGTGACAGAGATAATATTACATTTTATAGTAAAATTTATTTATGTCATCTGACTTAAGTTCGAACCAGGGACCGAAACTGGTATTTTCTCCATACAAAAAGAACGGTTCCTTTTTCATTATTTTTCGTTCTTCGGTATATAAACTCTAAGTTAATGGAGTAATTCAAAAATATGTTATTGTAAATTACATAAAATATTGAGTAGTACATAAAGAGAATAAGACATTTAAAAATATTGGGCTATTTCGAGGTTTTTGTAAAATTACGGTTCCGGTACCTGGTTCGAACTCTGATTCTAAATTAATAAACATTATGTCTAAGTATAAGTTCTGACACTACCTGACTCGGGCAAATCTTATATTGTCAATAAATACTGACCGTCTAGTCTTCGCCTAACGTCACAATGATCTGACAGTTAAGGCATTTCCTCCTGGTTAAGTATCCGGCCAAAATTCTTCTCCGAATTACCTGTCGTGACCCTGTTAGTCATCGCATACGTCATTCCTGAACTTTTGAGATACCCTACTTTGAACTTTCAATATATGGAATGTAAATTGTGTCTACTGTACACCTAGTGTAAAAGAAAGGGAAAGATAACTTGCAGGTACTCATAAACTAGTTCAGGAATTTGATCTGAATCGGCAAGGCTTTTCGAGAACTTCATAAATGCCATTATCATGACACATAGGATCTAAATGGTGATGGAAACCTTGTTACAGTTGACAGGTAATTTAAAATTGATTTAAGAGGATGTTTAGCATCGTAAACATCTGAAGCGCCGAAAGTTCATGGTGGCTTGTATCTGATTTTTATCTTACATCGTCGAGTATGATTCATGAAACTTTCGAAGACTGATCTAGCTAATACTAGATCCAAAATTTATATCTGGATTGAAGTGATTTTTGGATCACGTGTGTCTAGGATTTCAATTCGCGTCCTTTTGTAGCCTAGTCAGAAGTGACCGTACATGCAAAACTAAGAGGCCTGGTTTCGAAAATCGGGAAGAGCTTTAGTTGTGTAAATGATAAATGTTTCTATACGTAGGAATAATAAATGTTTCTATGTACCTGAGTTTCTACATACATAAGTCGACCTATAAATTTGAATTCTTAAGGCATAGTTTAAAGAACAGCCTTTTAAACAACGAGACGGTATGCCTGAGGAGGCTACCAGAGGGTAGGGTTAGGTTATCTAGATCAAATTTTCCGTTTAAAATGAAACGATCAACGTTGCTAGGACGACATCACGACACACTCTATACGAATAAAATGAAGTTAACGAGTAGATATTAGTAAATGTTTTGCTTTGTTTGAAACTAGGATGAGATATGTAGTCATCTCTACCTAGCATTTTCCGACCTTTTCCAGGATTCACTTATCTACTGTCATTCCTTCACTTTGCGCGATCCTGGGCATCTTTGGATGTAAGCTCGTTTAAGCTCATGTCAGCTTTCATGACACCTAGTTTTCTGTATTTGTATGTTATTATTTTATTATAATTAAATTTGATTCTAAACACCATTTATTTTACTAAAGGTATTGCCCTTTTGCAATTGCAAATATGACATAACTTCGGTGATTGTATACCATCGACTAAAACCAAGTATTTAACACTAACAGATATTCGGGACATTGAGCTTTCCATGCAACCATATTATTTACGGTTCTATTGTCACGGATTGCGGATTTGCTGCCATTTGCATAAACATGACTAAACATGGTGCGGGGGTTTCACCGTAAGCTATTCCTTGTAATCGTTCAAATCAGGATGTTCTAAAACCCTCATGAGTTCATTTAAATTACGTAGGACCTAGAAATCCCTAAGAAAGGCACGCTTTTTATGCGTCGGTCGCTTTTTTATAATGGATCCGTTTACACCGTTGCGAACATAATATTATGCTTGTGATTTGTTTAATTTTTCCATTTATCTTCCCGCGCGCTTGCATCTGCCGGGTTAAAAAATCTGTTGTATCATTCGTAAAATAAAGCCATATTGTACATTTGTAAGACCTATTTGGTTGACTCGGTCAAAAATTAAAATTTCCTTCGAAGTTAAACGCACAATGTAGCTGAAATATATGAATGAAATCATTCATGAATTGGTACGCCATTCTGTATTCAATAGTTCATAGTCTCAAGTTTACGCAGTATTTCGTAATGTACCTTAAGAATTTAAACCTTATTTTGAAATATGTTTTACCCTTGACCGCCCAACTCGTACAAGGGAATATTCGCCATCCCCTAATTAATTATGTATGTCAGATAAATATTAGCTGTCCATTTCTTCTGTACGCTTGGGGAAACGTGTCAAATCTAGATAGGTACTCATAAAATAAATATAAAGAACCGGGTGCTTAGCCAAGTTGCCAATCGCTACCGCTTAATCGTCAATCGTAGCTAACTGTCTTTGTCGCACTAATATAAAAGAGTGACAGAGAGGGAAAACTACGATACGCTACTAAGCGCTAGCGATTGCTAACTTGGCTAAGCATGCAGTTATATTAGCCCTGTACGGTGTGATACAAACTCTAATACGTAATTGGGTCTTTTGTTAGCATTTGCACCGGCGTTTGTTTTACGTAGCAATTACTGCGTAGAACAATGCGCCGCAGTCACGATACGATGCGTAGACATACTTGCGTCGTTCGTTACTAAGGCTTCATTCAGTCAGCCTCCGTTAGTTACTGCCTACGAAGATGGAGGTTCGTGGTTCGAATCCTGGCGAGGGCATTATTTGTGTATTTATTTATTACAAATATTTATTCCTTGGTCATGGCTGTGTATGTATTTAAGCAGCTTATTTATCTATCTATTATACCTATATATGGTTGCTTGGTACCCACATCACAAGCTTTAATAATTGAGCTTACCGAGGGATAGGTCGATTTGTGTAAGATGTTCCACGATATTTTATATGTATATTATATTTGTTTGTTATTAAGGCGGCCTCCGTAGCCGACAGTGCTCTGCTCAGCCGCTATAAAGCCAATCCTTATACTAGTCATTTCAATACATTATGTGTCAAATACACTATGTGTGACATTGTTTGATAGATCATGTATTGAACTGACAACTTGACAGCTGATTGAATTCTTAGCGGCCGAGTACTGTAAGGAGTTGATATGGAACCCACCTACGATGCTGGAGGTCCCAGGCTCAAATCCCGTGAGAGCATGTTTATTGTTTTACCTAACACAAACTTAAATGTATGAACATAATTATGCAGGTACCGTAGAACACGGTTACTTTCCATGTATTTATTTAAAATTGCGTAAGTAGTTAAATCATTTTAATTACAAAGTATTCATGTTTTTTTTAGAAAATCCTCATAATTTTTTATTTTTCTTCATTTTCTTCTGATTCATTTTCTACAGCAACTAGTTTTAACTATTATAAAGTATTAAATCAGTGATTTTTATCATCACAGCTAAATCGATACTATTAGGACTATGGAATACACTACACTATTTACAATTAATTAAGTAACTTATTAGGTAAAAAGCTTCTTTTTCCTTTACAAAAATAAACTTATATCTACTATTATGTAACGTAGATAAAGCTAGGCTAAAAACTTGTAAAGAAAATTTAATTAAGAAATTTTAGACCGTGCGTAGACGCTCGTAGCAAGCGTAGCAGCTATTCGGCGTTACGATCAAGGCACATCATCATCATATCAGCCGAAAGACGTCCACTGCTGAACATAGGCCTCTCCCAAAGATTGCCACAATGACCGGTCCTGCGCCACCCGCATCCAGCGGACTCCTGCGACCTTCACCAGGTCATCAGTCAAGGCACATAACTACACAAAAATGTTACTATGGCAATTTTATATTGCATATTCAAAATGCTTAAATAGTTTAAAGCAACGTGTACAAAAAGACGATCTGATACCCGATGCACCACCCGAGCCGATCCTGGGTGGCCCGATTTGCCACCGTGTACCTACATAAAATATCAGCACCCAGCGTGGCGATTATGGGAATTTACCTCTTAACGCGTCTGTATGCATAGACTAAAGAAAAGCCGTTGTCCACCAGAGGACTGATATAGGCTGATGAAGTGATGTAACGTAAAATATCACGGTGGCAGGTTTATCAGTTTATCACAGTCGCCACAAGATATACTAACCGTTACTATTTTATTAATACAGTTAATAAAAGACAGGAATGCCATCTCGCGGCAATATACTGTCGCACCAATCATGTACATCTTACTTTCATCTTCAAGTACCATAGGTGATAGGTTCCTGAACCTATCACCTGTTACCTGAAGGTAACAATCAACTCATCATTAAAATATTCTTTTTGCGATTTCTTGGTTGAGTCTCCATCGTAAAAGTGCCAAAACTGTCTTGCGTCTCAAGGCGTTATGCTATATACAGTATGAAACATGTATGTTATACATGTTGGCTTCAGGTGATGTTGAGGGAGATATCAGTATGCCCTCAGCCACCAAATCGTTTTGCGGCAAGTATAGAAGTATATTATGTGCCCAAAAACAGCGTGTAAGATTAAACTTAGCACTTTTATGGATTTATTAAAAACATAGAACAAGTAAATATTACAGTTAATCTTCTTTTTATTCACTAAGCTTTTACATGATGGGATAACCCACTAGCTGAATAATTATTGACGTCTGCTTACATAACTTAATGTGTTTGTGGAGGCAAGAGTAACCTGGATAAATGAAACATACAGGTGACGTTAAGGAAAATAGAAATTTGTCATTAAAAACAGTCAATTATACCGTTTTGCTAAATCATAGGTAGGTACAATACATATACCTATACTCTGTCAAACCATCTTGTCCGTAGAAAAGGTAGGTATACTCGTATAGCACAGAATTAGATTTGGATAGAAGAAACAAGTTCATTCATTTGTATGGCGGCCGAGCGTGTCAGATTTTGTACTGAAGTTGTTACTTGCCTATGATTTTAAATATGACTCAGGCCCTTCAGTATTCATATTTTTTGTGTTGTTGCAATTAATATTACTTAAGGAGGCATTATTAATGTTTTTGTTCAATTCAACTTACAAAATTTGACGCCCGAAAGCTGCAAGCTGCGATTAAAGACGGACAACTCGTAGAATTTACTGAGTTCATTTGACACGCTAAGTAGATACGTTTGCTTGATCTATGGTATATATGACATCTGTGGTATATACAGATGTCATAGATGTGGTATATACCTATATAGGTAGGTATGTTTAAAACATAGAAAATTTTAATTTTCCGCCTCTTCCTACTGACAAGCTAGTTGCACAGAGTATATAAACATTGCGTAAATTTTGGTTTTAGTCAGCTTATGCGCTGTATACCTAGCTATGCCTATATGTATACATATTTAGGACATGAGCGAGAAACATCCTGTATGTTACAACTATAAGGCCTTACTTTTCGAATTGTAAAGCTATTGTATTACTCTTCTGATATATTTCACAATACCCCGCTAAATATATTCATTGGATAAAAATATTTCTATCCTCTTTTCCAGGCATATAAAATAAACGGATAGTTATATGACATTTATCCGACAGATATATTTTATTCGAGGATGGTGTAACAGGTTTTAAGCTATTTTATAGTAAATTTGTAGAATCCGAAAACAACTCATTAGTAGATAGAAATCTCAATAGTCAGATAAAAAAAAATACAAATTAATTAAATATAGGTATAGGAATTTTAAGGCTAAACACATTTAAATCTAACTAATTAATTAAATATACATATGGGAATTTCAATGCTTAACACATTTAAACCCTGACACAGTTGACACCACTGCACAGTCTAAAAGTGCATTCAAATTCCTCTGTACTTCAGATTTTTTTCTCATCAACTCTATTCTCTGTACCAACCTACCAGCGCACATTTTGACATGCCTGTACGCACGCTAACTAGGTCGTCGTCGTGTACGTGCGTAATAGGCGAGATGATTGCCTACACTAGGCGGCCAATAGGAAATGCTGGGAACCGTTTGCCGCCTCCCGATCTCCCGGAGGCGGACCCGGCCAGCCGAATGCGAATTTAAAATTGGAATGTTCGCAGGGAACTTAAATTGAAATCATTTACATCGCTCGCATTCACTCACACCAGGCTTGTTTTCTATTAGATAAATAAAGTTGAAACGAAAACGCACTTAAAATCTCTCAATTACCAAGATCAGGACTTTATTTATTTAGTTTTTATTTGTTATTGTTTAATTTTAAATTCAAATTTATTAATAGGTGACAAGGCTGGGCTTTGCTCCTTATTCTTCTAATAAGACGTATTAATTAATGTCGACCTTCGTCATCATATAAGTACATACTATTTTTATTTGCATGCAGTGTTTACCTGTAATTAGTTATACATTTAGCTTAAACTAGATTTGTATGACCTTCAATACGAATGTTTTGATGTAATAACTGTTGGTGAACCTTTAAATAAAATAAAAATAAAATAAATAATCGCAATGCTCATCGACATCACGATCCCCCATGACGAGAACCTCGTGAAGGCCGAGAAGGACAAAGCCAGTAAGTACCTTGACTTGGCTCACGAGGTAACCGACATGTGGGAAGTTGATTCGGCGATCATTGTGCCGATAGTTGTTTCTGCGAATGGTCTCATAGCGAAGAGTCTCGACCAACACCTCAAGAGGCTCTCGCTAGGTGTTTGGGTCAAGGGTCAGATGCAGAAGGCGGTAATCCTGGACACGGCGCGCATAGTCCGGCGGTTCCTCTCCCTGCAGCCCTAACCACCGGCAGCTTGGGCCCGCTCCGTTGCCGGCGGCTCTCTAGGTTAGGTTTTTTATATTATGTTTACATGTTTTGTATTGCTTTTGTATGTTTTATTTTATTTTACTTTTATAGACATATTGTAAAAAACCTAATCTAAGAAATTAATGGAATAAAGAGAAAAATAAATAAAACAAGTTCGAATATGTTTACGATTTTAGTATCACATAAACTAAACACACAACATTGCATTGTATTGTTTTTTTTTTATTTCACGAAGAACGAGTTATTTTACTATTTGAATAATAGCGAATTGTAACTAAAAATGTACGTAAAAAATCAATTTTCCCTAACGAGGCACTACAAAAGGTCCTAAAGATCAAAACAAAACCTGTTCAAAACCATTTTATCCTACACGACTAATTTTACCTTAAGTACCTATTATTTTTCTTTATTATCATTTATCACACCAAGTTTGATGTTTATATGCTTGACTTAATAATCTCCGTAGTAGACTCTCATCTTTTTAAAATTAATTTTACTGTGATAACTGAAATGCATCAGTCTGTGTAGATTATACTGCCTATTAAGGATTATGAGATAGAGCTCGTCAACTGAACGGCCGTAAAAACAGCAAGTAGATTAGTTTTTTTTCTATGCGAGAGTTTTTTTTTATTATTTTATTTGTTATTAGCGGCAGTAAAAAAACACGCTCCAAATAATTGAATTGTCTAACTATTACGTCGTTCGTTCCTGAAATATTTACAGAGGTATGACAAACATATTGACAGGTAAACGGATAAACTGGCTGACGGACAGCGGCGGTTTGATAAATAATATTTATTATAAGCTCCATTTCCCACAAAAAATATACATTAATTTTGAAAAAATCGAATGCCATCATAGGTTACAGGATATTGTCTCGTCTGTAATTTAGGTAAGCCGCTATTTCATTGGCGAATTCACATAGAAAATAGAAATAAAAACCGATAGACACCTGTTCCGTTTTACAAAAAATAAAAACAGTTGTACCTTGGTTAATTGTTTATCGTTTAAAAAATAGATTTTAAATTGTCCCTGTTAAAATGCCACTTTAATTTTTCACATTTTATTAGGTGCGACTCCTGCGAGTAAATACTACTAGTACTTACCTAACGTACCTATCCTTTTTTCTTATCAAATTACACGTAAACAATACAATATCTACCTATAATTATATCTGCGCCTATGGAAATTAGCCTGTATAATACAGGTAGGGTTGCCAACGATTTTTTAGAGATTTATATAATTTACCGAAAAACACGTAAAAAATAATATAGTATATTATAAAAAAATTGTACTTTTTGACAACAAAGAAATTATATTTTATTTTTCTACTACTTCTGACTGAGTTGAAATTTAGAACTTTTAATCTCCATCAGCAGCATGCATAATACAATTAATGTGACCCGGATCCCCCAAAATAATAGTATTTTTGCGTACTATATTTTTCTTCAACAGTACATACAAGTAAATGAATCGAAATATAGTACAATACTATGTAATCGCTTGGCAACCCTAAA
>JALPQI010013310.1:0-32742 GCA_025490895.1 Thaumatotibia leucotreta | reverse complement strand
GGTCAGCGACTTTTTGATAGCTCCATTTCTTGTTAAAAACCAACGATATTATGATTTCTCTGATAGTGCCATCTGAACTCCGTTTTTTCCCCATTTTCACAAAAACAATAAGCACGTTTTATTGACAGAAAATGCAGGAGCTCAAAATACGTCAAAGTGTAGGCCATGTGTAGGCTTTATTCAATTATTTTGGAAGATACGAGGATTCAAACACAGTGTTCCTAATTAGAGTGCCAGTATTAATTATACTAGATAAAGTCCCAAGTTTGTATTCGTATTAATTATTTATGTTTGCGAACTAAAGTACATGTGTATAGTCAATTGAATGGTCTCTAGATTCATGATAAATCATGTGTTAAAGGCGGTTGCCTATTATTTATATATTCTGCTAATAATAGCTGACTTTTCTCTGTATATTGGTAAATAACCTATTTGTTCTTAATTAGTGGGCCACGACTGTATACTAGCATGTTTATTTGCTCCCACCTTTCTCTTCAAAATAGACCAGATAAAAAGTACAAAACTCACTGCACTGGAGCAATGACACGTGAAATTCCATTTTTGGTTTTTACGAACTTTATAAGTCGAAGCTCAGTCTCGTTCTTATGTTTGCGGTCTACAACCCAAATATTTGCGTGTCTAAGACTTCAATGCAGTGTTCAAAACATATTTCCGTTAATAAGCCGCTATTACGACACCAGACTTAATGAAATTT
Organism: Thaumatotibia leucotreta; assembly: GCA_025490895.1. Classification (NCBI taxonomy): domain Eukaryota; kingdom Metazoa; phylum Arthropoda; class Insecta; order Lepidoptera; family Tortricidae; genus Thaumatotibia; species Thaumatotibia leucotreta. Next base: position 32,027 of record JALPQI010013310.1, on the reverse strand, counting down.
ACTTGGTAACACTTCATATCGTTCACCCTGTACTTATACCATAATCGTTTCTTTCCCAGTTCACGGCGTCATCGGACCACTCCTGGGAGCAGACGCGGCAGAGTCAGCAGCTGCAGCCCGGCGTCAACGCGCCGGCGCGTCCTGACGACCGCGTGCGCAAGAGCGGCAAGCGCAGCCGTTGGGAGTAACTAGCTTCCGACATCTTACTGTGTGGAGTCCCGCTAGGTGTTCTTGGACCACTTATCTTCCTCCTATGCCGGTGATTTGGTGATTTGTTATATAACACACTAATTAATGCGCCGGCGCGCCCCGACGACCGCGTGCGCAAGAGCGGCAAGCGCAGCCGTTGGGAGTAACTAGCTTCCGACATCTTACTGTGTGGAGTCCCGCTAGGTGTTCTTGGACCACTAATCTTTTTCCTATGCTAGTGATTTGGTGTATTATAGGTTGTGGTAGTCCGTAGTAAATACACTACCACAAAAAATACTTATAAAACTAGATTAGTGCTACAACAACATGTTATAGTGTGGAGTCTAGTGTGGAGTATAGTGGAGAGTCGACCGCGTGCGCAAGAGCGGCAAGCGCAGTCGCTGGGAGTAACTACCCCCCAACATGTTACTGTGTGGAGTCCCGCTAGGTGTTCTTGGATCACTTATCTTCCTCCTATGCCGGTGATTTGGTGTATTATAGGTCGCTGTAAACCCGTAGAGTGCTCTAAGGTCACTGATCTACTTCTGCAATGCCGGTTTGCAACGCGCCGGCGCGCTCCGACGACCGCGTGCGCAAGAGCGGCAAGCGCAGTCGCTGGGAGTAACTAGCTTCCGACGTCTTACTGTGTGGAGTCCCGCTAGGTGTTCTTGGACCGCTAATCTTCCTCCTATGCCGGTGATTTGGTGATTTGTAACATAACACACCAATTAACGCGCCCGCGCGCCCCGACGACCGCCTGCGCAAGAGCGGCAAGCGCAGTCGCTGGGAGTAACTACCTTACTGTTCCAACTACGTGTTACTGTGTGGAGTCCCGCTAGGTGTTCTTGGACCACTTATCTTCCTCCTATGCCGGATTATAGGTTGCTGTCGTTTCGGAAACCCGTAGAGTGCTCTAAGGTCACTGATCTACCTCTCCAGTGCTGGTTTGGTTAATTGGTGTGTTATAGGGTGGACCACTAATATTTCGCCTAACATTTATTACATTTATTTCAGACAATTATTCATACAGGTAGTCCAGTTGTAAATACTTATACAACTAGATCAGTGCTATAACAACATGTTATAGTGTGGAGTCCCGATAGGTGTTCTTGGGCCACTTATCTACCTCCTATGCCGGTGATTTGGTGTATTATAGGTTGTTGTCGTTTTGGAAACCCGTAGTGCTCTAAGGTCACTGATCTATTTCTGCAATGCCGGTTTGGTTAATTGGCGTCAACGCACCGGCGCGTCCCGACGACCGCGTGCGCAAGAGCGGCAAGCGCAGTCGCTGGGAGTAACTAGTTTCCGACGTCTTACTGTGTGGAGTCCCGCTAGGTGTTCTTGGACCACTTATCTTGCTCCTATGCCGGTGATTTGGTGTATTATAGGTTGCTGTCGTTTCGGAAACCCGTAGAGTGCTCTAAGGTCACTCATCTACTTCTGCAATAACACACCAATTAACGCGCCGGCCCGTCCCGACGACCGCGTGCGCAAGAGCGGCAAGCGCAGCCGCTGGGAGTAACTAGCTACCAACATCTTACTGTGTGGAGTCCCGCTAGGTGTTCTTGGACCACTTATCTTCCTCCTATGCCAGTGATTTAGTGTATTATAGGGTGGACCACTAATATTTCTCCTAAGGTGTAATTTTAGAGTCAAAATACATTTATTTCAGACAATTATTCATACAGGTAGTCCGTAGTAAATACGCTACCACAAAAAATACTTATAAAACTAGATTAGTGCTACAACAACATGTTATAGTGTGGAGTCTAGTGGAGAGTCGACCACGTGCGCAAGAGCGGCAAGCGCAGCCGCTGGGAGTAACTACCTTACTGTTCCAACTACTGTGTGGAGTCCCGCTAGGTGTTCTTGGACCACTAATCTTTTTCCTATGCTAGTGATTTGGTGTATTATAGGTTGTGGTAGTCCGTAGTAAATACACTACCACAAAAAATACTTATAAAACTAGATTAGTGCTACAACAACATGTTATAGTGTGGAGTCTAGTGGAGAGTCGACCACGTGCGCAAGAGCGGCAAGCGCAGCCGCTGGGAGTAACTACCTCCCAACATCTTACTGTGTGGAGTCCCGCTAGGTGTTCTTGGACCACTTATCTTCCTCCTATGCCGGTGATTTGGTGATTTGTAACATAACACACCAATTAACGCGCCCGCGCGCCCCGACGACCGCCTGCGCAAGAGCGGCAAGCGCAGTCGCTGGGAGTAACTACCTTCCATTGTTACTGTGTGGAGTCCCGCTAGGTGTTTCTTGGACCACTTATCTTCCTCCTATGCCGGTGATTTGGTGTATTATCAAATCGGAATCAGAAAGGGATTCGAAAGTACTGTTGACACAACAAATGATACAACATTTACCAAGAAAAGAGTGGTTTACAGATGTAGTGAGTGATTAATTAATCTATTATGTAAGTCTCTGCGCTTAAACTATGAATATATGAATATAACTATGAATATAGCCTAGATTGATTTATACACTATTGTGTCAACAGTACTTTCAAATCCCATTCTAATCGCGGTTTGATAATATTATAGGTTGCTGTCGTTTTGGAAACCCGTAGTGCTCTAAGGTCACTGATCTACCTCTCCAGTGTTGGTTTGGTTAATTGGTGTGTTATAGGGTGGACCACTAATATTTCTCCTAAGATGTAATTTTGGAGTCAAAAGGAGCGGGTGGGGGTTTATGTCAGACAATTATTCATGCAGGTAGTCCATAGTAAAAATGCTACAACAAAGAATACTTATACAACTAGATTAGCGCTATAACAACATGTTATAGTGTGGAGTCCCGCTAGGTGTTCTTGGACCACTTATCTTCCTCCTATGACGGTGATTTGGTGTATTATAGGTTGCTGTCGTTTCGGAAACCCGTAGTGCTCTAAGGTCACTGATCTACCTCTCCAATGCTGGTTTGGTTAATGAGGGTTTTCTGAAATGACGTTCGCCAGGGCGGCAGGACTGAGGCGTCAGGTCCAAAAACTTGTCTAAATTCCCAGAGCGCCTATAGTTTCGTGTTTAAATGATTTGTATGAGTTAATAAACTTATATAAAAAATAAAAATACCTTCTATTTACTTTTTCTTAGGAGCTAGATAATTGTTTCTTAGCGAGACCTTACGGCTAAGTGGCGCCATCTAGTGGTATACGTTTTCGAGAAAACTCTCATTGGTGTGTTATAGGGTGGACCACTAATATTTCTCCTAAGGCGTAATTTTAGAGTCAACGCGCCAGCGCGGCAAAATAGTGCAGTCATTGAAGCGAAAAATATGGTCTTACCTCCGAATTTTTTTACTGTGAAGCGATTTGCATGAAATTTTGGATTTAGGCTCATCTTACCCTTAACTTCAAAAGTGAAAATGATCTAAACTCCGCCTGTTATTTTTAAGGGGTGTAAACAACCCCTTAATGGCAAAATTTACATTGAGCCATTTTATCGCTAAAAACAAGTCTAATAGTAAGTGGTGAAATTGTAAAGTATTTTCTAACATAATTACCTCATATGAAAATCATTTTCAACCCCTTCAAAATCTTAGAACCCTTGCAAACAACCCCTAAATTGAAAAAATCACAAAAAAAATTTGGTATGACATAAAAAGATGTAAGTATAAAGTAAGTCATATTTTATATTCTCTATAATAATTATCAAATTCTTATACCCCTTTTAACCCTTGAAAACTACCCCTTGATAAAAAAAAGTTATTTTTTTTGATAATATGAAAAAGATTTAAATATTATTTCACACTCTCGAAAATGATTATCATATTCTTAAGGTTTTCTACCCCTACACCACCCCTAAATTAAAACAGTAAATACAGTATGTATCACATAGTAGAGTAAAGAAAGATGTGAATGTATAAGTCATACTGACCAACTTTTACTACCGGACCAACGCCGAAATTGCGTGAATAAATTTGACTGTCCCATAGAAAACGGCAGCATACTCGAATAGCTTCAAAAATAATCATCCCCCAACTCCTAATCGTTAAGGAGTTGTTCCTTCCTTCATCAGCTAACTAACATGAAACGATAACTACTACTCGCAAACACTTGAATAGATTTCGAAAATGTATGAAATTTGTTATATTCAAAGAATTATCCTCCGACTCCTAATCGTTAAGGAGTTATACCTTCCATCATCAGCTCACCAATATGAGACTATGACCACCTAACGGCAAATACTAGAATAGCTTCAAAAATTCTTGGAATGTGTTATATTTAAAGAATTATCCCTAAACTCCTAATCGTTAAGGAGTTGTACCTTTCATCATTAGATCACCAACTTAAGACGTACATGACTAGACGCAAATACTTGACTAGTCTTCGAAAATAAATGAAAAATGTTATGTGTGCCTACAACATTTGAAGAGTTCCCTCGATTTCTCCAGGATCTCATCATCAGATCTGGATTCGATGACAATGAAACTAACCAGAAGGTATACTCTTTTAAACAAAAACAGAATTTTTTAAATCGGTCCACGCGTCTTCGAGTAATCGGGGAACATACACAAAAATAAAAATAAATATTTCGTTGAATTGTAAACCTCCTCCTTTTTTGAAGTCGGTTAAGAACCATTGTAAAGGTAATTAAGAGAGCTACAACATCCTTCATTGCAATATATAGTAAAAAACCTTTTTCTAAAACGGCGAAGGGTTAAAGGGCTCCACTGCCACGCGCTCTTTAAACAATGATATCTCAGTCAATTTTCGTTTGACAGAAAAAACAAGGAAACCAAATTGTTTATCAGAAAATACCTTAATTTTGAATTCCTACACTTTTATACGTATCTGTCATCATTTTTGAGATATTATTAAAACAAAATGGGTTTTAAGAAAATTAGAAATTTCGTTTTTTATTTAATCGTGACTTTTTTTTTAAACTATGTGTCCTGAAGCAGCCAAACTGATACTATCTATCAAACTCTTCATAATAAAGTTAATTCTAGGCTGAATGCGATTAATTCTAATTTTAGTGGAAATGGCACTTATGAAACCCATTGATTTAAAAGAAAAAACATTAGATGCTCCCCTTATTTGCGATACAGCTCACTTAGTTTCCGTGCAAAAGACTTTTAATAGGGCTTATTTTAAAGCTTATTTTAAGCACTACAAAATCCTTATGTATTAGAATGCATAAAATGCATCTGCTCGCCGGTAGATGGCATTGACCACATCGATTAAATTTCAGACAAAATAAAAAACGGCTTTGATCTTTAATATCTAGCTTAAGAAGGGGTGGCAACCACCCCCAGGGTGGTTGCGCAGTTCGAATAATTTTCACTTTTGAAGTTAAGGGTAAGATGAACCTAATTCCAAAATTGTATGCAATTCGGTTCACAGTAAAAAAATTCGGAGCATTAATGCTTCAATGACTGCACTAAAAGGAGCGGGTGGGAGTAAGCATATTATAAATAAAATACATTTATTTCAGACAATTATTCATACAGGTAGTGCGTAGTAAATATGCTACAACAAAAAATACTTATACAACGAGATTAGTGCTATAACAACATATTATAGTGTGGAGTCCCGCTAGGTGTTCTTGGGCCACTAATCTTTCTCCTATGCCAGTGATTTGGTGTGTTATAGGATGGACCACTAATCTTCCTCCTGTGTTGTCTATTCAGAGTCTCGCAGAGTGCTCTAGAGTCACTAATCTTCTTTCTCCAGTATTGCTTTAGTGTGTTTCATGATCTAAAACCGTTAATATTTCTATTATACGGTGTCAAACGCTATTCTTGGGTCATTCATCTCTCGTGTACCGCCAATATTTTTTTCTAATCGTTTTCTCGTATTCCGGCATACGAGGGCTTAAACTATTACAAAGTTTTTAGTGTTGCACAGCGACTTGGGACCCCTGATCTTTCTATGCAATTTCTAATATTTGTTCGCGTTTGCCACAGGAAAATCTGCTAATTTCTTCATGGTTGTTTTGGTATCATTCCCCAGTTCACGTAGTCCACTCGATACACCTTCTCCTGTGGAGGTGATTCCGTGTGTTTTACTAATCTTTCTACTAAAGTCTGGCAAATCAAAATTGGCAGTGAAGTCGGAGCGAATTTTTTTTGCACCATAGTCGCTCAAACTTTCCTATTTCTTTAACATTTTATACTGAGACATTATCTTATTCTTAGGCCACTCATCTTAGTACTGCAAGTTATTCTGTTGTCCCGCAGGGTGATCTTTTTTCTGGGACCGCTAGTCTTTTTTTTCATATTTTTTGTTCGCTTGATTCACTTTTACCACTACTCTCAACTATCTCTTGCTGTTACTGTTTCGTTGGCAATAAAATCAGCACAGCTATAAGGAATATTAAGATACGTTCTATTAACATCTATATTACGACACGTTCTATTAACGTTCTATTGGAAGACCGTAGAACTAACTAGTGAACTGCATATTTAGTAAATTTTAAATAGTGACCTAGAATAACAAAACTAAACTATGGAAAAATTGTTAAGAAAAATAGAAGCCTGTGTATCTGTAACCCCATTTTTATTTTTAGATGAATTTAGTGTTACTCAAAGAGTCACTTGGATTTACTAATTTTAAAACACCATTCAAAACTATCTGCAAGTGTGGCTAAGAGTGATATAATTAATTGTCTTATTATTAGTTACTACATCTGTCCTACCCAAAGGACATAACCCACAATAAATTTAATGTTAATTAGACTTCCCAATTTAATTTGGCAAAATTTCACGTCCTCCTACCTACATTACGTCAAAATTTGCCAAATCGAATTGAAAATTTGTCTAATTGACATAGAGTTTAAAATTTAACTTATTTATTGATTGAGGCTTATGTCCTTTGCGTAGGACACATGTAGGCAGGAGAATAAATGTCACGAGAGCGTGGATTCATACAATTTGCAAAACTTCGACTGACAACCAAAATTCACTGTCACTACTCTTAGCAACGTCGTATGTCTGTACAGAATCGGAACTTTGATACGAGTTTTGGTTGTTCATCGACGAAATACACTATTAATCTCAGTTCGGACTGTTTTCTAGTTAAATTAAGTATGTTGATTTTGTTTTAAGAGTTTGGTTTGTAAGAGAAAAGTAAAGGCAAGTTGTTCGAATAGCCAAGATTTCTGGTATCAGAATCGTACGGGAATAACCGTATTTTATTGTCGCTGCAAAATAAAAATATTTCACTGAGTGATGGAAAAAATATATTTTGTAAATATTGTTTAATGAGTAAATTCCTCAAAACTTCGCGTAAACTGACACAAAAACTAGGAGACACTACTGTAGTTGCCGATTTCTAAGAATGAACTTTTTACAGTTTAGAAATTATACAGGTTTTTTTTTCACCGGTACAATAAATTTTACCATATCATTGGCATCGATAATAGATCACATTTATCAAATAAAATGAACACATTTTTTTTAAATTAATTTATCCTTCTAACTAATCACAAGGCGTCAACGGTGCGGTATGACGCGCAGCGGCGGGAAGGCGGGGTGGGGTGATCCAATCAAACACGCGCGCGATGACATTTTAAACAGTCCGTGCGTTTTGCTATACGTCCACATTTCTTGTTAGATTTGCGGATAAGTTCGAACATTAGTATTTTAGTTTATTGTTCCAAAGAGGTAGTAACAAAAAATGCTAGTATTTTGTATTTTAGAAATAGAAATAACTTTTTTTTTTTTTTTTTTTATACCACGTCGGTGGCAAACAAGCATACGGCCCGCCTGATGGAAAGCAGTCACCGTAGCCTATGGGCGCTTTTAACCCCAGGGGTGTCACATGCGCGTTGCCGACCCAATAAGAACTTGTACACTCCTCTTTTGAAGAACCCCATACTGTAGTCCAACGGGAAAACCTCGGCAGGGAGCTCATTCCACAGACGGACCGTCCGCGGGAGGAAGTTCCTCTGAAACCGCACGGTGCGCGACCATTTAGGTTGCAAGGTGTGAGGATGAGCGCCCAGTCGGTGGCGAGCGGTGCGATGATGAAAAGTGGACGTTGGCATCATGTCGAACAGTTCTTCAGAGCACAACCCATTGTACAGACGATAGAACACACATAAGGAGGCGAAGTCTCTCCTTAGACTTAAGGGTTCAATGCCGCCTGTGAGTCTGGGATCGTCGACTATTCGGACAGCTCGTCTCTGAACCGAGTCAAAGGGTGCAAGCTGGTATACAGGTGCTCCTGCCCAGAGGTGACAGCAATACTCCATATGGGGTCTGACTTGCGACTTATATAACAGAAGTATTTGCCCCGGAGTAAAGTATCCCCTCGCTTTATTGAGCACCCCGAGCTTTTTGGATGCCAGCGTAGCTTTTCCCTCTAGGTGACATCGGAATTGGACGTCGTTGGAAATGTCGACTCCGAGGATCCCAATACTCCCTGACATGGTAAGAGCTGTGTTTATTCGCAACATACACAAAAAACCACAATATATATCAACGAAAAATAATTTTACAAATAAAAGCGTGTATGCTGCGAAATGGCCTCATCTCAGCATGTTTTGGACTACTATTACGTATGTTGATTTATTGTCCTGGTGAAAAAGTAACCCTGCATATAATGACGTTAAGACTATCGGAAAGCTAATTAATCCTTATGAAATAATTAATAAGTATTAATCTATAACTGTCAAAAGTCATTCTTAGAAAATGTCAACTATACTAAGAGATAGGTCCTAATTTAGTAACATTGATGTTTATTACTTCGAAATGGATTTTAGAAATTTGAAACATTTATGGATGGTTGTTACTTTATGACCGGCGTTTACTATTTTGAAACGATGATGAAACTTCATGTTAGTATTAAATTCCAAAAGAATCCCCACCACTAAAGATCTCAATATTTTTTTGTTTGATCTGACAGGTATACGGCGTTATTTTAAAGCATAACATTTTCAATTAATAATTAATTTAAATTTCGTATGATTAAAGTTTCATAAAAATCATAAATCGGTCCAACTTCATGTACTCTCCGGTCTAAGGTAAGCTGCTGGTTGAAAACGTAACCTAATATTATTAGCATAAGGCACATATTTGGTAAGATTGAATTCAGCAAAGATATAAAATGATATTTATTATATTAACGGATATACAAATAATGTATAATTAAGTAGATAAAACATGTGGGTTGGTATAATTTCAACCTACAGTACAAAATCGGCACATTTCTATAGATTAGTGATTAAATATTTTAAGATCCAGTAAGTTTTAAAATGTCCGTGGCCGATTTGTGACACAAATTGTAAAACAGTCGACTGATGTCATATTACCTCCTTTTTCATCTTACCGGGTATGCTACAAGAGTGAAAGAGACATGACTATGAATTGTACCACAAGGTATAAATTGGATTTGCCACTCGCACTCAACTCGCCTAAGTGATACTATCTCTTTCGATTTGTTACCCACGTCTTATCCTAGTAAGGCCCATCATAGTTAGTTTTCCTATTTTTAATTTGAACCAAGTTCTATAATATGTACAGTTGGGTTCAAAATTGCATGGACAGTTTATGAATTAATTCATTTATAAATCGTCCATGCATTTCTGAACACCACGGTACATTGAAAGAAATTCGTTTGTATCAAAAGGCAATGAAACAAAAGACATTCTACTATAAATGGTTCATGAAAGATTCAAATTGGATTGCAACAACTAAATACATTGTAATGTACATTGGGTCTTACGAGGTTATAGATTATTTTGACAAAATATAAGGAATTTATGATTAGAATTGGTACAACGATGCCTTAATATGTAAGTATGCGGCTTGTTTGTAACATCATAGAACAGAAACTATATTGAATGTGAATGAATTGTTAATTTAACTCTTATGTAAATAATAAAGTCCTATTTCAAGTGAACTTGTATTTGTTTACTCCGACAACAAACATTAATTTAACCTTTAACCCCCTTATTCATTCATTAACACGTTCGCCCCCGGTACTGTTTCACTAAATCCTAATACTACACCGATCGATTTTTTTTATTAGAACTCCTATGCCAGTGACACGCATGTGTGACCGAAATGATTGTACTCCTATGCCGGTGACACAACACTTGTGTCAAAAATGATCGTATTTCGATGCGACTGGCACATGAGTACCTAAAAACTTCATTTATGCTAGTGGCACTAGAGTACGGTAATTTTGATCACGTATGTGTGTCACTGGCATAGGAGTCAGATGTTTTTGATCACAGCTGCTGCACCGGCGTCGAATCTGTTAAAATCTCTTGATTTAGCAAGCGGATAGGTATTGTTTGTCCCTTTCAGTGTTCTCAATATGTCTTTAAGACCGAAAGGGACAAATCATACTTATCGGCTTGCTAAGTTAAAAGACGTTTATGTATAAGGGGGTTAATACCTAACCTCGGAGATCATGTGCCACTGAATGCATGGCATCTAATCCACGAAGTTGAACTTACGCTAATACTAATAAATATCAATAATTTTAACTAAAAAATGTATCAACATCATATCAGCCGAAAGACGTCCACTGCTGAACGTAGGCCTCCCCCAAAGATTGCCGCAATGACCGGTCCTGTGCCCCCGCATCCAGCGGATTCCACGATACACGCATTCACACACACACAAGTGAACTCAAGGTATTGGTATAGAGCCGTTAATGGCTATCAAAAGGTTAAAATGTCAAAAATCAATAAAGATAAAAACGTATAGAACATACCGAGATTTTTTTGATGATCAATGTAACGCACTATTGTCGTCGCAAAGGCATCATGCCGACCGGGCCATAAATCACCGGGTCGGCCACGCCCCCTTTGCTACCTGCTTGTAGGGATGCGTGCCGCAACCTTCGCACATTATCGATGGCGTTATCAGTAATCATATTTGGTTTGGTGGATTAGTTTAAACTCATTCTTAAAAATATTAGTACATACGTAATGATTTTCGTAATAAAGTTACATTTAAGTGTAGGTAATATGAATATAAAAGAAAATGTCGTAATAAAGGTTTATTTTTATATTTAGGTACATACTTAAGGTAAATAAATATACTTAAGTTAAATAATTATAAAATATATTTATGTGTATATTTATGTGTATAGCGGTATATTTATGTGTATACTAAATATATTGCAACAATAACAAACATTACAATTAGAAAATACCAAGTAGATAGTAATAACCGCTATTATGATTAACCGTTTAGGTAATTGTATAATAACCTATTCTAATTCTAAAATAACTCAAACATCAAACCTAACGACTTAAATATACTACATATTACTTAATAAATAAATATTTATAAATATAGGAATTAATTCTACTTATAACTACCATGCATATGCATAGTACTGTTTCATAGAACTAGCGCGGTTCATCGATAAGAAATATCGACTTTAGCCGCATCTCTCTGACAGCTCGTTTTTATTGCCCGACCGGCATGATGCCTTTGTGACGACAATACCTGTATAGTAAGTAGATTACATGCCAAGGCCGTTTAAGTGGGAAATAGTGAAACGAGGGCGACAATCACCCGAGTTAAAAAGAAGTTCTTACACGTGTATCGAACGAGTTTTTTCATAACAAGTGCCTTGAAAAGATAAATTAACGAACGCGAAGCGTGCGCAAAGTTTATTTTTCCGCACTAGTTAGAAAAAAGTTACTTTACGAAGAATTGTTGACTCCATTATACAATTCGTCACTAGAAAACAAAAAAAAGTAAACAAACCTAAAAACTTGCATTATTTCATAATCAGGCGCTTTTAGAACACAATCTTGGTCAACTTAAAACTTTCACCCTGGAGATCACATAAATTATTAGTTTGTAATTAAAATTATTGATAGTGATTTTAGTATTAATTTAAAAATAATATCAGATTAGTGTTAAACATGTTAAGTGCCATGGAAAGTCAGCCATATTTGTTTACCGTTTTTGTTTTTTACTGGCGAATGCTATACAGAGATACAGTCAGCATCAGATATATCGTGTTAGCGATAAATATTCATTGTTTTTTTATACGGCATAAACTATAGGTTCCTACACAAATTCCTGAATTCGAACCCGCGACCTCCGAATAGACTGTAAAGCCACCACTCGACTACCAACTAACATACACCTTTCCAAACTCATTTTCTAAACGTGTTAGCTAAATAGCGTAAATAACACTGCAAGGAATCTCGAAGGTAATAATCACGGGAAACCACATTAAATGATATTGCCACTACTCGTAAGTTCGTTTCCACAATTGCAGGCTAACACGCTATTACCTGATTGCAAAATGCTACATTTAGATAGATAGATAAAAGACTTTATTCATATCCACAACATACCTACATGGCGTTCACAATCAGTAGGCAGTAGGCAGTATAGGTACAAAGCGATGTAATAAAGATAAATTACAGAAAAACATGCAACTTAGGATAATTTATCAATAATTAATAAAGCCATATGTCGTGGCAGAGAATAGGTGCTGGCTCAGCATAATGATGCAGCATGCAGCATGCCACATCGCTGATATTCTGCCAGGACCTTTTTGCTATATTTTGCTATATCGTCGGGGATAGTGCAATACCGCGTAACTACCAAAGCAGATACAGTTCAAATATCAAACAATTGACACTCAAATTTACTCCAATTGAATTTGTTAGTTAGGGACGCGGTTATCCCCGACGATATCTCAACTATTGTAAGTAACTAACCTGCCTGGAGAATGAGAAGCGAAGACATAGGGGGGTTACCATGACGTACTAACTATTCAGTTTAGGTTAAGGGAAAGGGACAGTGATATAAGACTCGTATCGTATAGCCTTGTCCCTTTCTCTCGACCTAAACTGAACTGCATTAGTAGGTACAGGTAAATTCACTAAAGCTGACACGAATAGAATTAATGAAATGAATGACATCTATCATTGTGTGTATGCGGTCATCCTATACCAACCTGTATCTACTGTCATTACGACATCCACACAGATACTTTCTGTCACTTACCGTCAACTGCTACAACTTTGCACGGAAATTCATGTTTTTTTCAAGTAACTCTTAAAGTATGTGTTATCTGCACTTTTTCTTACATTGCTAAGCTAATCTAGTTCAAAATACATTAGTATCAGGGTTCAAAGTATGCCAAATACTAATAGTTTAGCTTCTAGAAACATTTAAAGTTACAGTCAAAGTTGTAGCCAAAAGCTTCAACTTTGCCTAGTGGATTATCTGTGGTAATATATGGAGAATTTAAAAATGGAAACCCTTTTTAATATTATAGCAGTCATACATATATAAGCCAAGGTGTCAGTAGAATACACTAAATACTACGCAAGTCTTTTTTATACGACATAGGCATAGTTGTGACGTGTTCGACAGCATTTCCATACATTGTCCAAAGCGTAGCTAGGGTTGTGCCAAACAAAATAGACACCAATAATTTTACAAATTTAAAAAATTGCATTTCTTTTATTAATTTGCTAATTTTCAGTATTGTAAGGGTTGAAATAACAAATAGTTAATAGTCGCTAAAGACTTAATTAATAAAACTATTTTTTATTCATATATTTTTTTATTACGGTACATAACTACTTGATAATGACAACCCTAGACCAGGCAATTTTGGGACATGTACATTCTAAGAAACCTTTCCCAACATTGCCCGTCGTTGTTCTGGCCTTAAAAGAGTTTATTTACATGAAAAACTACATAAAGCATCACAAAGAGCATATTTACTTACCATATGAGTACTCCACAAGTGGCTATAACAGATATTTTCGCACATATAATAAAAGTTTTGAACACATCGAAAAAAGATGTGGTTGCTTTTTTAGCGTTGACACCGACTGTGCTTAAAAGTACCTGTGTTGCCAGGAAAAAATATGTAGAAATGGGTTGCCAGATAAATTCTACAAATTGTACTATTCATAGAAGAAAAGAATATGTAACAATTTGGTAGAAAAGTAGGTTTTTGTAAAATGGGCAAAATTGTAGCAGGTTGGCAAAGTTGCAGCAGTTGACGGTACTCAATCCATTCGTGCCAGCTTTCGTGAATTTACCGTCATGGTGATAATGTACAAAATTCATTGAAACAAGCTTTTATCGCGGACTTTTTTATGTTATTGGTGGCAAACGAGCAGACTTTCAACTTGCAAGATTTCATTAAAAGTACAAGTAAATACCGGGAACCGTAGAAGTAAATAAAAGCTTGTAAAATGAAAACAGTAGCTGTAGTAGCCGTACTATGACTAGGAAAGTAAAAGATACGTTAGGTTTTACTCGATACGTAATGCATTATATTGCGCTCGTACTGTAGCCCTACCACGAGCTGCCGCTATATTAATAAAGTGCGTTTACTTTCTATCCATCCCGCTCGTACCGTAAACTGGGGTTACTTTGAACTTTAGGGTTACATTGATAAAAACTTCTTTTATTTTTGAATCGCGAATATCTCTCGTTACCAAACGCATCCGTATATTTTTTAGTCTGGCAAGAACGATAGTTGTCCTTATTAATTGTTTAGACACACAATCATTGTGTGAGTACGGTCGTTAAAATAGCGAATCACGTATTTATATTACGTATACTTTTTGCTATTTTTGTGTGTAAAATAACTTCTAAACTAATAGTGAGGTAAACGGTTCTTAATCACAATTAACTTGTCACAAGTGTGTTTAGGTATACAAATATAACGTTTTTGGGGTCTTCAATTCAAACTAAGTACTTATAACAATTGTTTTTATTCATTGGGGTGTCTTTGATCACCTACATACGTACTACGTACTTACGTATAGTTGGTTATGGTATGTATATCTATTTGACTGTTTATTCTATAAGAAGATTGTTCTCTCTTCAATGTTTGATTTTTGTTTTTAATAAAGTTGAATACTGAAGTTTTTTTATTATATTTCGGGGTTACTTTGATCACAAATATTTGATCAAAATAACCCCAAAACGACGTAAATTGTTGTAACTTTTGATATTGCGAACGGATTTATTTATTTACTTAGGAGAAAGTACTCCTGTAAGGGTTTACATTCAATTACCCTAAAAAAAACATAAGGTATCAAAGTAACCCCAATGTCAGTTTAACTTTGATCACAACGTTTTATTTTTCTATCTTCATACATTTTAAAAGTAGCGTTTCTAATTTTTTTACCGAGAAAGATAACAAAAAGTTGATGATACTATTTTATTTTTGGATTTTTTTACGCCTAATTTTAGAAGATATTGAAGTTTAAACTTTAAAATTTATCAATGTAACCCCAGTTTACTACTCGCATATTAGCGCGAGCGAGCCGGATAGATACTTAGTTAACGCGCGTTAATAACGCCGCGCAAGCTCATGGTGCAGCTCCTGATATATTGAAGCGAGCGCGATGACCTGGGTCACGTTTTATAAAGTTACAATTTACAATTTCGCTGTTTGCCTCTCTTTCTAGCCAATATGTGCGTGCGTTAGAGAAGCAAACAGCGAAATTGTAAATTGTAACTTTATAAAACGCGACCCTGCTTTACATAGGTATCGAGTAAAACCTGATGCTACCGATACTTGCAAAGTCATGGTACGCCTACTGGTGAAAATACCCCTTGTTCCCCGTCCATTACCAAGTTCCATAACCAGAACTGGGGGAGGACAAATTATTCCTACTTTAAAACCGGGTAATGTAGTAGGAATTTTGTTTTCCCCTCACTAGCTCGTAAAGCGCTCTTTTAACCTTTAATACTAGCGGGTAAAAACGGATCTTATTCACTTGTGAGGCAAAGTAATCTCTAATTCCTATGGCCCACTAATGCCTAGTATAAGTGGATCTGTATGACCGTAGTAAACAAGCGCAATCGGAGCTCACATGTTAAATTGGTCAGTTCTCATTGGTGACTTTGTAAGCCATTGGCTATATTTAAGTACCAGGAGTAACTCTACTCTACGATACGTTTCGACATTGAGTTTTAAATTGTTTCTTTAAGCTAATTTACATTTGGATGAGATTTGTAATCATATTTCCTCGCGATAGTGAGGGGAAAAAAGTTGTATTATACTTGGCGGCAAACTTTGTTCAACTCTCGTGCCTTGAGACCTTCGCAATGCTCAAGATTCCAGTTTTTGAACCACTCGCTACGTTCGTGGCTCAATTGTGGAATCTTTCGCTGGGTGTCAATATTGGCACGACAGTTAAACAAAACCTTTGCCCCCTTGTATAATAAATACCTAAGTTAAATAACTATTCCTTGAACAAAACGAACGCTATGTGCCGGTAATCTAATAGGAAAGAAAATTCCTAATACAGTACCCGGTCGGTATTGAAATAGGAATATTTTTAAACTGACTTTGTTCTTTGTCTATTGTAAGATTTCTTACATTCTACTGGCCCAGAGTTCCAATCAATCGGTTGATTGTTTCTTACCCACTCCGTCCGCTCGATGGGTGGACGACATTCGAAGGATGATGGCTGCCTAGCAATGTATAAGTTGCAGGACATTCTCAAAATTTCTGGAACATACTCGGAAATTTCCGAGAATTTTCATGAGAAATTAAGAGTAAGTTCTCATTGAGAATGTTTCCACGAGGACTTATAAAAATATGTTATAGGTACATAATTATTTAAAATCGTAAATAAGTAAACAAGGCAGTAAATATAACTCATAAGGCATGTATCTAGTGCGGTTTTGGCTTGATTGATTAGATTATTTTTTAAATTGAGAATCCCGAGAACATTCTCTATGCAAGTTTCGCAACTTATGAAACTTCTCCTCTGTACAATGCTATGGCCCATATCGATGAAAAGTGGACTTTGGCATCATGTCGAACAGCTCTTCAGAGCACAACCCATTGTACAGGCGATAGAACACAAATAAGGAGACAAAGTCTCTGCTTAGACTTGAGGGTTCAATACTGCCTATATTTTAGATGCATAGGTAATTGGGTATATACCATTTTACAGTTGAAAGTAAAAATTTTACCGGCTAACAGCATGTCGGGCCATGCTCAGTGTAGGAATCCGTAGTTATTAAAAACGGCTGGGCCGATTATGTTCGAAATGGTTTTATGTTAAAGTAGGTATTCTATAAGATTCATGATTTTTTTCATATTTTTTGGACCCACGGATCAAAAGTTAGAGGGACATTTTTTTTCTTCTTGAGCGACTATCTCCGAAAATATTGATTTAAGAAAAAACATTTTCTTTTGAGACCCTTATTCTTTTTAAGAGACCTATTCAATGATACCCCACACTATAGATTTTACAGCAAATAAAAAAAAAGCATCCCCACTCAGTTGGGGAGGCACACGAAAAAAATTTTTTTTCTAGTTTTTATTGTAAAACTTTCTTGGTATGATTAATATGTATACCTGTACCAAATTGCAGATTTCTAGTATTAACGGCAACTGAGCTATGCCGCGGACAGACGGACATGGCGAAACTATAAGGGTTCCGTTTTTGCCATTTTGGCTGAAAACCTAAAAATTTAAGTTATAATTATAAGTAGTACTGGGGAAAAAATGAAAAGCACAAATCAAAATATTTAGTTAATAAATAATCTGATTTGTGTTTTCACAATACGTTTAAAAAATGTAAGTATGTGAACTTCAGGTTTTGTACTTGAACTTTAAGGCTTTAAGTTGGTGATAAAACCAAGATTGTGTTTTGAAAATGCGTGATTATGTAATAGGTAATAAATAATGCAGGTTTGCTTACCTTTTTTTTACTTTCAACTGAAAAATGGTTATAGGTATTTAATTGTATCACTTCCGTTGGCCTAGAAAAGCCACAGTAATAGTAGATTACATGCCAAGGCCGTTTAAGTGGGAAATGTCTCGGACGACGTGTAATTGTAGGCTGAGGCGAAGCCGACGCAGACAAACATGTGATCCGAGGCTTTCCCATTTAACGGCCGAGGTGTTTCTACTATTTTTCTCCTCAACGGAACCGGCAGACGTAGGCGGCAACTTAGTTTAGCGCAGCGGCTGGCAAAGTGCTGTTTGCCGGCCGGAGGGCAGAAAAGGAATTAAGTCCTGCATTTCCTGTGCACGTAAACAACTTACGTAAGTGTTTATTCAGGAATGCCGATAGAGAAGGACCCGTAAATTCTATTAAGCTTTTAATGGAAGGTCAGTTTAGATTGGAAAGTTCCGAAGGAGGTTAACGACGAAGTTGGAACCAGTCTAAAGTGCAAGTTAGGCTTCGTTACAGGTAAAAGGCCCCTATTACACCATGGTGACATGTGCGACAATTTTAAAATTACCCTTTCTCCTATTGCAGGCGTCCATAGGCTACGGTTACCACTTACCTACCATCGGACGAGCTGTGTGATTGTTTGCCACTGACATCAAGTATATAGCTAGAACTTTTAGAAATAAACAATAAATACATTACTTTTTTGCGAAGCAAAATACAATTGGCATTAAAAATACGACGTAGCGGAATTAGGCCCAAACTCGTGTCAAAAACCACCAAAAACTAACGAAAATTGTTTCAAGCCTTGTGATAATTGTCACGCCTGCGGAATTAGGCCGAAACTCATGTCAAAAACTAACGAAAATTGTTTTAAGCCTTGTGATAATTGTCACGCCTGCGGAATTAGGCCGAAACTCATGTCAAAAACTAACGAAAATTGTTTTAAGCCTTGTGACGATTGTCACGCCTTTCAGAAAAAAAAGAATTTAAGTTTATTAACGATATGATAACATTATTATTTAAAATTATATGATGGTGGCAAACAAGCACACTGACCGTCCGTTAGTAAGTGACCATGGTGAAATAGGGGCCAGTTAGCACATGATTTTCCTGTTTTTTACGAGCTATACTTATAAAAGAGGGACGGATAGTCTATCTCGCGGCGACATATTGTCGCATCAATCATGTGCTAAGCCTACAGGTTGGTAAAAGTAGAGATTCGCTTGTTTACGAGGGCCACAAATTTTCAGCATGATGTCTATAGCGTCTATTTTTAATATTACTGCAAACGGTAACCAAACGTAGCTTTTAATACTATACAAGGTGATCAATCGCAATGGGCCAGTATGGAGGTTTTGGAAACCATAACAGATAGCGATATCTTGTCTTAGGAACCATGATGTCGATTTTAGTAAAAAGAAAAACTGCATTCATACACTTACAAAAATACGTGTACTCGGCCCAGGAATAGAATCTGGACTTTATCATGCTTCTCTGTACCACATTAATTAATAAGTTAAGAAATATATTTGCATCTAAATTCGGTCGTCTTACATAATAATTCCGAAAACAATTTATGAACTTCAAATTAAACACATACCTATTCAAAACTTCCGACTCGCGTGTTCGAACTTCCTAATAGCTTTTTAATTCTCTGGCTGGCTCTGGAATTCGTAGCAAACAGCCGAGATAGTGTTTCGGTGTTGGATGATAACGAAACTTTTTGAGTTATTCAAGGATTCCAGGCACGTTTGTATTACTATGTCGGAATCATATACAGTATATATGTATAAGTGAGCGAATACGAATACTGTAGCACATTATGGATGCTTGCAATTAAAATAAATAAATAGATGCCCAGGATCGCGCAAAGTGGAGGAAATGTAGCAGGAAAGCGGACCCTGGCAAAAGCCGGGATAACGCTAGGTAGAAGAAGAAGAAGAAATATCTGCGACAAGTGCGACATCTTACACAAATCAGCCTAGTCCCACGGTAAGCTCCATAAAGGCTTGTGATGTGGGTACCAGGCGACGATATACATAATAGATATATACATACAGATACTTGTATACATAGACAGCCATGACCAAGGAACAAATATTTGTGATAAATAAATACATAAATAATGCGCTCGCCGGGATTTGAACCCAAACCTCCAGCTTCGTAGGCAGGGTCACTACCGACTAGGCTACGGAGGCTGACAAACAATTACAAGATCACATGTGGATTACATGTGTTGATAACTTTTTAAAACTTGCGCACCATTTTTTGAATACCAGTAATTGGCAATGAAATATTATAGCCAGGGAAAATCTATGACAAACATTTGTTAAATTAGTGATACGTAATGAAATATTAGTCGGAGAGCCCCAAATATTAATAATCAAAATGGTTTCCGAAATAATAATTTATGGTATGACAAACAAATGTACAACTAAAATATTAATAACAAACGGGCCGATACGATGAACTCAAACCCATTGTACCGCGACATAACAAATAATGGCATTATACTTGACCACAATGATTTTAAAAGGCCCTGCTGTATGACAATAGGTCTACGTAAATGTTTCCGCTCACAATGTGAAGCAAACCTACTGTTGGTAACATTCGTGGTTCCCGCGCTTTCCGAGTGGCTGTATGGTTCTGCCGCCATCGCGTAATTAAAAAGTTAATACGGGGAAAATGTTTTCGTTCGGAAAAACTTATTGATATTTTGTTTTTTTTTTTTTTTTATTGTGATGGTGGTTTTAGTGTTGAGTGCGCGTAAGTTTTAGGTAAGTTTTTGACATGAAAACAAAATATTTATGCTTTATTTTACGCCGGATAGAACTTCGAAACTTATGACGTGATGATCATTTTTTTTTTTTTTATAAATCACTTATTATCAAATTCAAATACTTTAATGTTATAAAACACATGTAAAAAAATATACATAATTAAAATACCAAATTACAATAAAAATATGCATGATATGCATAATACAATATAATATGTAATATCATTTGATATTACATATATTAAGATCAAGTTTACCTAACTTTTTATATAGACAGTAATGACTATTATCGGATAATAACAAGTTTAGGAAAAAACAATACCGGTTAGGTACATATACGAGGTTATCTTAAACAACAATCAAATCACGCTTTAATTACGGTCATCGTCATCACCATTAGACATCCATACGAAAATACGTGTTAAGTTAATGTAGGTTGTAAGATTGATGTTTTGTTTGTTGATTAAGTAGTTACCTACCTAAGTATATCATTCGATTTTCTACAGAGTGATATTCTTGGGAATTCTTAGCTAAGAGCATGAGATTCCTGAGTTTAGCCATGGTTAAGAGCATTGGATTGTACTGACCTAGTGTAACCATTAATGTGATAAGTCTAGTCGTCTAGTCTACTATAAAATGTAGAATTTTTTTTCGGGTATCTCCCCAACTGGTGAAGTGGGGATGATTTTTTTATTTACTGTAATCCTATAGTGTGAGGTATCATTGAATAGGTAAAAAGAATACGGGTCTTCTAAGAAAGTTTTTTTCTAAAGCCAATATTTTCGGAGATAGGTACTTGCTCCAGAAGAAAAAAAAACCGGCCAAGTGCGAGTCAGACTCGCGCGAGAAGGGTTCCGTACCATTGTCAATTTATTATTAAAAAATACAGTTAAATCAACCTACCTCAAAAACTATAGGAGATAATTTAATCAAACCAAAAATCGTTGATAGAGTTTATTAATGTGCATAACATATAATTTAAAAAAAAAAAAAAACACTCAATAGGCAATCGAGCAAATACCTACACAAAATATACATACTCACTCACATACACTCACAGCACTCACGCCACACACAAATGTATAAGTACCTACTCGTATATAATAATTGTAATAAACATAATATCCTGCCTATAATTATGTTTATAATGATAGTGTAGTTATAATTCGTATTGTATCAATTAGTTAATTTTAAATGTATACCATTAGTAATAGTCCCAATGTAACTATGCAAGGTGTCTTAGATAAATAGTGCCATCTTCTCTGTATACCTCGGGCCTCACTGAAAATCAGCGTTGCGTAGTGTGCCCTGCGGTGCACTACGTGACAACAAGCTGAGTGAGGACCCTTTGGCACAAATTCAATATCTCTGTTTTTAATGTAATATAATTTTAAGTTATGTTTTGTGCTAATAAATTCATTTCATTTCATTTCATTTCATTTCATATCGCGTAGTTTAAAAAATAGAGGGGGGGACACATTTTTCAGATTTTGAGAGCTGATATCTCGAAAACGATTTGCTTAAATAAAAATGAGATTTATAAACCTTCATATAATTTTCAAAGACCTTTCCATTAACACCCCACACGCTTATACAGGGTGTAAGTCTAATATGGGCGAAGCTTTTAACGGGTGTTAGTTTACGACATAATAAGTACATTCAAATAACTTTTACTTAAAATTAGAGCAACAAAATTTTCCGTACTAAATAATTCGGCGCGCAATGTAGAGCAACATTCGCGAGTTAAACACTCGTTGACAGCCGATTTCAAAAGCAGATGACATAACTGCCATATCAACAATAACAAATGTTCGTACCTACATTGCTGCTCCGATAATCTTAAAAAAAATTCTATGCGGTCATAATTAAGAGTAACTATAAAAAAACCTTGTAATCCATGATTACACTAATGAATCCCATACCTGCTATGCTATTCTCTTATTGACACATTCGACGCTGCGTTCGTCAACGAGCTCGATGTCGAGACAGCCTTGTCTAAAATCCTAGCTGTTTGATTTGACATTAGGAATCGAGGCTGTGAGCGAGCTTGTGGGCGAGTTCGTCGCTGTTTTTCGTTAGAGAATACGAAGTTCATACATTAAACGTCAAACTTTCGATGCAATGTAGTTCCAGCTCACGCCGCATTCGTCGCCGAGCACTAGTGTCGTTTAAAGTACATTAGTGAATACCATTTTTAGGCTCGACGCTGCCGCAACACTGACACAGCGCTGACAGCAAGGTGGTTTCCTTAGTGAATAACACTGCTGGTTTAATTGATCGCCCGTATTAGATTTATCTCTCAGTTACATGTATGGAGGGCCCCCACCCCAATGGTTTTTTTACAATTTAATATCATAATCCTGTAGCGGTTTATACAACACATATCCTTACCAAATTTCGTTACTGTAGCATTTATAGTTTCCGAGTAAATCGGCTGTGACAGACGGACATGACGAATCTATGAGGGTTCCGTTTTTGCCATTTTGGCTATGGAACCCTAAAAAATGATGCCCCTCTAACTTTTGATCCGTAGGTCCAATACTTTAAAATGAAACTATTTCGAACATAATCGGCAAGCCGTTTTTGAATAACTACGGAACCCTACACTGAGCATGGCCCGACATGCTCTTGGCCGGTTTTTATATTACAATATCACTTATACTTTATAAAATTAACACCAAAACCGAGATTTAATGAAATTTAGTGCTTAAAATCCTGACTGAAATTGTTTTTTTTTTTCACGGTAATATAATACGTAGTGAAGACGCTCAAGTACCTATGTGACATAACGCGTTTCCATAGTTTTATTTCACATAAAATTAGCATTGTATACAGTGTGTAAGTCTAATACGGGCGATCAATTAAACCAGGCATAGGATTCATTTGTGTAATCATGGATTACAAGGTTTTTTTTAAGTTACTCTTAATTATGACCCTACAGATTTTTTTAAGACTATCGGAGCAGCAATGTAGGTACGAACATTTGTAATTGTTGATATAGCAGTTATGTCATCTGCTTTTGAAATTAGCTGTCAACGAGTGCTTAACTCGCGTATGTTGCTCTACATTGCGCGACGAATTATTTTGTATGGAAAATTTTGTTAAAATTAGTTTTAAAAAAGTTATTTTAATGTACTTATTATGTCGTAAACTAACACACGTTAAGAGCTCTATTAGACTTACACCCTGTATACCTACAATCTACATAGAATATATCGGGTTGTGAAATTAGGTCGCTTTGCGCATAAATGCGCCATGATTGCCATGGTATTTATTTATTACGGTCTTACGTCATATGGTATCATGCATAACATAAGCATTAGACGTTAGTACCGTCTTAGTCATAGGATATTGGTTATCTCCAGACAGCTAGGCTCAACATTCTCGAAACACGTGCGAGTGACGGGTGAGGTAGCTACTTCACCTACCAGATCTATCATTGTATGAATATAACAAAGAAAACGGTTCATAGGTTGTTTTTATAAAAATCGTCCACTCTGGTAAGTTTTCTAAAACCGATTTCTAAAATGGAGGAGTTCGAATGATTTTTTTTTGTATATTATACAGGTTGACATCAGTTTTACATTTTTTTTACTCCACTAACAACGAGAAACTACCGCGAAAATATAAATTCTTATATTTCGAGGATTTTTCTCTGTCACTCAAACGAAGGCGTCATTAGAGTGAGAGAGACAAATCTCGAAATTTACGAATATCGTTTTTCGCGGTAGGGCCGCAGACTTTTTAAAATTGGACGTATCTACGTCTAAAGAGTCTTAAATACATAGACAGGCATGACCAAAAGGAACAAATATTTATTTTGTGATAAATAAACACACAAATAATGCCCTCGCCGGGATTCGAGCACGAAACCTCCAGCTTCGTAGGCAGGGTCACTACCAACTAGGATACGGAGGCTGACAAAATTACTTTTGGGGATTCGACTAAAAACCACCAGTGGACCTTCGGCTAACGTAATTCAATTCAACAGATTCGCTATACATTACCATGCAGCTGCCCAATACTTATACCTTGTATCGTCGTAATAAGATTCACGGATAGTCAGTCAGTTCCGCCCGTTTCCCTGCTTTCGTGCAATTATTTATTTTTTGTGAGTAAATTAGTCGTCAGCGCCAGTGACCTTCCGTGGACATGACAATGGCGTTTGTAAATGACATGTCATTTCTGCGGACTCCATGTTCATGTACAATATCAAGGTCGGATATGTGTCTGCGAATTATGGACTTCGTGGGAAAGGGGGCTGGCAGTTTTAAGTTTTAACTGTTTTAAGCCTAGCCAAAATGCCAATCGTACTAGTACACAGTCGCGGTCGAAGAAAGTTAAGGTGTCATTTTTCAAAGAAAATACTGCGATTGGGTTATTTTCAAAGAGAGTTTTCGATTATTCACAGGATAGGTACAATCCATTTTAACATTACATTATATTGGAATTATCCTGAATTAATCATCTAATCTAAACAAAAATGGTCGTTAAGCAACATTATATTTTAAAATTGAGTTTAAAAAATCACCAAAAATGTATGGAGAATCAGATGTAAAGTTCAGGGAAATTCCAATACAATTTAGTATTAAAATGGATTCCAATTATCCTGTAAGCATTTAAAAAAATATTTGTAATCAGAGTGTTTTCGTATTTTCTAGGAAAAAAATACCTGTTTATTACTATACGAACAGAGTGTAAGGAAAATAGCAGTGATATATTGAAGGGCCATCGTATATACATTACCGTAATCTGGTTCGAAAAAGGAGAAAAGATTTCGTCAACAAATATATTTATCTCTCAAATAAGGCAACCGCCGCGCTATCAGATATGAAAATACGCAAAAAAAATCGAATAAGCACAAGGAAGGAATGAAAATAATGACGATAAATCTCTTGTTTGACAGTTGTTCTAGTTATCTTGCCATATTCATCTCTGTAAGGGCTGAGTTTCCAATCCTTAGTTAAATTAAAAGTATCCGTTAGTTAAAATGATTACCATCCTTATCACAGGTCGACAGTCAAAAAAAAAAAACCGGCCAAAAGCATGTCGAGCCATGCCCAACGGTTCCGTAGTTATTCAAATACGGCTGGGCCGATTATGTTGGAAATAGTTTTATTTTAAAGTATTTTGTAAGCCCATTCATGTTTTTTTTTGGACCAAAAGTTACACAATTTTTTTTTCTTCTGGAGCGATATCTCTGAAATTATAGACTTTAGAAAAAAAACTTTTTTTGAAGACCCTTATTCTTTTTAAGATACTTACTCAATAATACCGCACACTATAGGATTACAGCAAAAAATACATCCTCACTTCACCAGTTGAGGACTAGAGGAGGTACCCAAAGATTTTTTTTTCTAGTTTTTATTGTACCACTTTGATGATTAAAATGTAAAACCTTATTTCTATTATTAACGGCCACTGAGGTATGCTGCGGACAGACTGACAGACGGACATGGCGAAACTATAAGGGTTTCGTTTTTACCATTTTGGCTACAGAACCCTAAAAAGGATAGAGCTAATATTTCTGTTAACTGGAGATTGAAAAATCATTCCTAATAGAATAGTAGTATACCTACTCGTAGAATGTATATTAACCTTGATTTCTTGCGGTGGTCATGGTTAGTCAAGGGTGACCGAGTATTTTTATCTAGGCACTCTTACTTAATTACTAGTTAATTATATTGGTCTTAAAATAGATCAACATTTCACTTTCCTTTGTATTTAGACATTAGTTACGAATATCTTACTAGTATCTCAGGTAAGATTCTTTAATTTAAGGTTTCTCTAATCAATAGTTGGGTGCTCTAATCAATATTAATTATTAGAGTAACTATTGATGGAATTATAGGCCTCTGTCTCAGATGTTTTAAGCAGCATCCAAACGAAACTTGAGTTCATGGCTGTATAGCCCAATGCGGGAGAGGATCCCGCGTCTATACAAACGACAGGTTTGTAAATACAAGAATATTAACAATGTTATACAAGATTGTGTATAAGGTACCGTGCCTCCTTCAAATGACAAAGTAGCACATTGTAACGAATATAAACTTCGGCTAAAATTATGCCACCGAAATTAGGCGGTTGAAACGTTCAGATATTCACCCAGTTCACCTCACTAAAGGAGCAGCGTATGAGGCGCCACGAGCAGGCCTCCAACCCTCGACCACCTGGGGCAGCATACACCTGTCGTGTGTGTGGACGCGGGATCCTCTCCCGCATTGGGCTTTACAGCCACGACCGCAAGTGTCGTTTAGATGCTGCAAAACATCTGACACAGAGGCCTTTAATTATAATAGTTACTTGTAGAGTAGGCAAGTAGTCAATAGTGCTAAATATGCTTTTGGCAGTAAGAATACATTTGTCATCACCCCAACTCCTCCTGCGGGTGTCGTAAAAGTTGACTAAGGGATTGATTGATGATTGGCAGCAGCGTCATTATAGTGGACACATTACTGCGATCACCAATCCGCTTGCCCAGCGTGGCGATTATGGGCATTTACCTCCTAATGCGTATAGCATAGTTAATAGGAGAGGCCTACGTCCTGCAGTGGACTATCATAGACTGATGCATGCGTGCTTTTGGTTTTGGTCTAAGAAGTTTGAGTTGGTACCTGATAAAGTGTGACCACTGAAATTTTAGTTTACATTTATGGCCGGAAATTCAAAATATCTTGAATTAGACAGCCAGACAGACACGCGAGTGATCCTATAAATAAGAATTTACCCCCTTATTCATAAACGTTTGCTAACTTAACAAGCCGCTAATAATTGTTTGTCCCTTTCGGTCTTAACAATGTGTCCATGAGAGCAAAAGGGACAAACAATTATTAGCGGCTTGTTAAGTTAGCAAACGTTTATGAATAAGGGGGTTAGTTTTTTTCCTTTTAAGGCAAGTAACTCTTAGAAGATTAAGTTAGAAATATTTATTATTCATTAGCATAGGCTTTTTATGACATTAACATTTAAAAACAAAGCTTTTGGGGGAGGCCTATGTTCAGCACTGGGCGTCTTTCGGCTGATATGATGATGATAGTTCTAATATACAGAGTACATATTTAAAGTTGCATGAAAAGTAAGTGCGCTTGTTCCATTACCTAAACCAGCGTAATCTAAGTTAGCTCAAAAGCCAAATTACTTCTGAAAAGTTTTAATCAGCGCAATAAAAGTTGTGTAAACGGCTCGCAGTCACGTCTGATAAGAACATCGTGTTTAACATCAGTTTCGTAATAGGTAAGTGGTTTTATGTGTTTTGTGTTGGGTGTTGCCTTTATTTTGATTTGTAAAGGATTAAAAGAATGAATAGATAAACTTTTAGATAGATATTTTCGATAACAAGTTTCTGGTGAAAATTATAATGTCGTTTCCTTGTTGGCCATCTTTACACTCCATCATCAGTCCAAGTCCATGATATCATTGCATTGTTATTGTCATCTGATTTACAGTATACAAAATTGTAGTTCAATCGGTAATCGGGATCAAATTTAACACGCAAGTAATAAAAACTCACTCGCTTTGTAGTTACTATATTTAATTTCACACAGTAAGAGTTTTTTTCTGCTAATTTCCACCATAGTTTTTTTCCCCGAGTCCTTTCTTTTTTTAAAGGACGAATGGCGCCAACAGGCTTGTTTTTTTCTCATACAGCCACCGATGCTGTCAAATCCTTCTCGTTTAAATGAGTTTCTTGGGAATGTGAAGGCACGTATACAGAGATGGGCGCATAGTTGGGCGCATTCTGCTGCCAGATGCCCTCATTTTCCGCACAAGATCTATGGACAATGACATAGCAAACACAAGCATGACTAACATCCAGAGATTGGACGAACGGGCGTCATTGTTTGCAATAATAAATATGGACAAGACTCCACAGTTTATAGGTGGATCGTATGCTTGTTTGCCGATGTCGTAATTCGTATAAAACTCTTTCGCTTTATGTACATAGAAGCTACTTCAATAATTTAAACCCGAAGGTTCTATGATTTTAAATAACAGACAATTAATAAAAAAAGTATAAGTCTTGCGCTAAACTAAACCAACGTTAAGAACGACGGGGACATAAAGGTTCTATTCTATATTCTATCAATGTTTTTGTTCATATTATTTAACTAGATAGATGTAGCACCGCCCAATATCTCTCTGCTTTGCCTTAAAGTTGGTAGAGAATGCCTCATGGCATTAAGTTCGCCTTTTGTACGTTAAGTTTTACTTTTGTGCAATAAAGTTTAAATAAATAAATGAGGCTCGATTTCACCAAACTTTTATTCGAAGAATAACGTTTACTAGTGTCAGATTACTATGGAGTTTTGACATTACTATCCGAGAGTAAGCGATTCTTCGAATAAGAGTTTAGTGAATTTGAGCCCTAATGTTGTAAATCATTAACCTGTTTTATAAAGATTATTGTGGATTATTTTGTCACATAACGAAGGTTGAGGCACTGATCTCACCGCGAGCTACTAAGCTATAAACTATCGGCTATAAACACGAACGAAAGATGCGCACTCCCGTGTAAATAAAAGAGACACGGCGATACTCGCCCAGCTATCGGCTAGATATCACCGCCGGGCGAGTGTGTCCTTTTTTTACACGGGAGTGCGTATCTTTTGTTCGTGTTTATAGGCTATAGTTCATAGCTTAGGCACTGGTCACGCCGCGAGCTACTAAGCTATGAACTATCAGCTATAAACACGAACAAAAGATACGCACTCCCGTGTAAATAAAAGAGACACGGAGATACTCGCCCAGCTATCACCGCCGAGCGAGTCTCGCTGTGTCTCTTTTTTTACACGGGAGTGCGTATCTTTTGTTCGTGTTTATAGACCATAGTTCATAGCTTTAGCTCGCGGTGAGACCAGTGCCTGAATAACCTTGTTTTTAGCCATAATCCAACAAACTCTAGTTTCAATAAACTGAGCCATAGATAGCGGCCATCTTACGAGTAACTAATACCACAATATTTATTGGATGTTGTGACTTGTGAGCGTTGTGGGTAATGTAAGCTAACCCTTGTTAGTAAACGTCTCCTAATTCAGGGACAGACTCTTAGTGGTTTACTAAGAGTCTTCCCAAATCAATCGACGCCGAATGGCTTAAGCCGGTAAAAAAAGCTCCATGTCGACGGTATAAGAGCGAGAAATACGAATCCGCGTCGGCCGAGTCGATACGTCCCGATCCGTGCCGTACGAAGTCTTTTTCACTCTTATATTTACCGTAGGCATAAAGCTACGAACAAATAAAACATGGAAGCCGCACGCCATACTAAATTGCCTTTTAAAAACGGTCCTGAATTTTAGTTGACATGTGTCACCCCGTCTTCAAAGCATCACGGTACCTAATGAATTTCAATATCTATATATATAAACGGCAATGTCCTGACTGACTGACTGACTTAAATCAACGCACAGCCCAAACCGCCGGTCCTAGAGAGTTCAAACTTAGCATTTAGATTCTTTATAATGTCTAGAGGCGCACTAAGAACGGATTTTTGAAAATTCCTCCCTTGAAGGGGTTAAATGGGGGGTTAAAGTTTGTATGGGGAAACAAGATTAGTTGGGCTATTTTATTCGAAACTTCACAGGAATGTTTTTAATAATAAATAAGTAAACACATATTTCAGGGTTTTTGAAAATTCATTCACTATGGGGGTTAAATGGAGGGTTAAAGTTTGTATGGGGAAATAAAATTAGTTGGGCTATTTTATTCGAAACTTCACATGAATGTTTTTAACAATAAATAAATAAACACGTGTTTCAGGTTTTTTGAAAATTCATTCTCTATGGGGGTTAAATGGAGGGTTAAAGTTTGTATGGGGAAATAAGATTAGTTGGGCTATTTTATTCGAAACTTCACATGAATGTTTTTAACAATAAGTAAGTAAACACGTGTTTCAGGTTTTTTGAAAATTCATTCTCTATGGGGGTTAAATGGAGGGTTAAAGTTTGTATGGGGAAATAAGATTAGTTGGGCTATTTTATTCGAAACTTCACATGAATGTTTTTAACAATAAATAAGTAAACACGTGTTTCAGGTTTTTTGAAAATTCATTCTCTATGGGGGTTAAATGGAGGGTTAAAGTTTGTATGGGGAAATAAGATTAGTTGGGCTATTTTATTCGAAACTTCACATGAATGTTTTTAACAATAAGTAAGTAAACACGTGTTTCAGGTTTTTTGAAAATTCATTCTCTATGGGGGTTAAATGGAGGGTTAAAGTTTGTATGGGGAAATAAGATTAGTTGGGCTATTTTATTCGAAACTTCACATGAATGTTTTTAACAATAAATAAGTAAACACGTGTTTCAGGTTTTTTGAAAATTCATTCTCTATGGGGGTTAAATGGAGGGTTAAAGTTTGTATGGGGAAATAAGATTAGTTAGGCTATTTTATTCGAAACTTCACATGAATGTTTTAAACAATAAATAAGTAAACACGTGTTTCAGGTTTTTTGAAAATTCATTCCTGGAGGTTAAATGGAAGGTTAAAGTTTGTAAGGAGGAACCAGATTCGTTGGGTTATTTAATTCAAAACGTCATAGAAGTGTTGTTGCCAATAAAGAAGTAGGTACTTATCTACATACCTCTACCATGTTATATTGTACGAGTATTTTACCTCGAGTACTTGTATTTAAAAAAAAAATACTCCTAAGGGGGTAAAAATGGGGTTGAATGTTTGTATGAAAAAAAGTTTAGTTTTAGATTAAGAAATTTCATGTTGCGTAAACTAATTTAGAATAAAAATAATTCCAGGATTTTTCAAAATTCAGGGTTAAAATGGGGCTCCAAAGTTTGTATGGCGAAACAAGATTAGCTGGACTAATTTATCCGAAACTTCGCAGGAGTATTCTGTAAATTAAATGAGAACATAAATAATTATCCTTTATTTAAAATTTTCGAAAAACAAACAAAGTTTAATTATTTATGTTTACTTCTGGTTCTAGAGATTCCAAATTTAGCACGTAGGTTCCTTTAAGGGTGCAGGGGTGGTTTAAAAAAAATTAAGTCAAAATCCACACCCTAAGGGGTGCAATGATGGGGGTCCAGAGTTTGTATGGGAAAACTTGATTATTTAAACTATTTTATCCGAAACTTTACAGGAGTAGTCCTAAACATAAAAAGATAAAGATGTGTTTTAGGTTTTTGAGAATTCAACCTCTGAAAGGGGTGAAATGGTTAAACAGTAAAAAACATGGATATCGTTTCTATGGTTTATCGAGTCACTGTGGTGGGAGTCCTGATTGACTGACTCATCACCGGTTAAATGTTTTGGCTTGACTATTCCACCATAAGAGAAAAGGACGAAGCCTGTGGCGGATTACATTATTGTTTTGTAGGAACCCGAATATCTGAGAATTTCAACCGCCTAATTTTGGTGGCATCATTTTTGCCGAAGTTTCTAAACGTCTCAATGTTATACATCGCCATTTGTATAAGGTATCGTGCCTCCTGAAAA